>APFE031331661.1:32617-56717 GCA_000404065.3 Pinus taeda | reverse complement strand
TCATTTATGTAATGTAAAGGAGGTTGCCCCCTCGAAGAGGCTGAATTCTAAGGTGTTGATCTATCTTTTCTATCTTTTCTTGAGCTGGTTTCATAACAGACCAACAAAATCGAGTGCCCATCATTCAAATGGTTCAATAACTAGCTGTGGGTTCAGGGGCATTTCATCAGCCTGTCCAAGGCGTCCTGCTCTCTGGCAACTGTCACAAGCTTGAACGAATTTCTTTGCATCTTTAAAGATCGTGGGCCAATAATACCCTGTTTGTAGCACTTTATGACCAGTTCTATGATCTGCGAAGTGTCCGCCACATGGTCCATCATGACAAGCTTTCAAGATGTCAAAAATTTCATCTTCACGGACGCATCTCTTGATGTGCATATCTTCCCTTGTGTGAAACAAGTATCCCCCAATCCAAGAAAATTGAGTACTTCACTGGACAATCTGCTTTCGTTCATTGGGGGTCAGATGTTTCGGTAATTTTCCTACTGCTAGATAATTTGCAACATCAGCATACCAGGGTGTTTTAATAGTAACAACGAACATATGTTCATCTGGAAATTGATCTTCGACCGCTGCTGTATCCACTGGTTTTCGCATTCGTGAGAGAAAATCATCTACAAGATTTTCTTTTCCCGGTTGGTCCTTTATTGTGATATCAAATTCCTGTAATAAAATCAGCCATCTGGTTACTCTACCGTTTGTAATGGGTTTATTTGCTAATATTTTATGGCAGAGTGATCTGTATATAAAATAACAAGATATCCAGTGATATAATGCCTAAATTTATTAACGGCATGTATTACAGCTAAAAATTCCTTTTCAGTCACAGTATAGTTCAATTCAGTAGGAGACAAATTTTTGCTAATATAATAAATTGCATATGGTTTTTTATCTTCTTCCTGCCCAATGAATGCTCCAATAACTGTGTCTGAAGCATCCAATGAAATTTGAAATGGCAGGTCCCAATTTGGTCCTCCGAGTACTGGGGTTGTTGACACAAGCTTTTTCAGATTCTTAAAAGTGTGATCACATTTTTCTATCCAGACAAAGTCAACATTCTCTGTCAGTGCATATAAAGGTGCAACAATATGAGAAAAATGTTCTAGAAATCTTCTATAATAACCAGAGAATCCAAGAAAACTGCGTACCTCTGTTTGAGTGGTAGGAGTAGGTATTAACAAAATTATTTGAATTTTGGCCGGATCTACCTGTATTCTAGCTGCTGAAATATAATGGCCTTGAATAAGTCCTTCAGTCATCATCATATAGCATTTTTCATGGCTCAGGCAGAGCCTGGTGGCAATGTATTGTTGCAACACTTTTTCTAGTGTGTCCAATGTTGGGTTGAAATCATCTCCGTATGGTGTAAAGTCATCCATATATACTTGGAGCCCTTCATTTATTAAATCTGAAAAAATGTCGAGGATAGCCCTTTGAAATGTGGCAAGGGCATTGCATAGGCCAAAAGGTAAAACTCTATAGGCAAATGTTCCCCAAGGACAGGTAAAAGTAGTTTTGTCTTGGTCTTCAGGGACAATTTGAATCTAATTGTATCCACTTAAGCCATCCAAGAAAGAAAATAATTTCTTTCCTGCTAACGTATCTAATACTTGGTCAATGAATGGAAGGGGACAGTGGCCTTTTTGTGTTGCTTTATTCAGTTCTCTATAATCTACACAAATCCTCCATTTTCCATTCTTCTTAGGTACCACCACAAGCGGAGAGACCCATTTGCTATTGGAGATTGGGTAAATAAAGTTCACATCTAAAAGTTTTTGAAACTAAGCTTTTACAATGTCCTTTAGGTGAGGGTTAAGTCTCCTTTGTGGTTGGTGAACAGGTCTTGCATCCTTTTCTATGTAAATGTGGTGTGTACATAACTGGGGATCAATTCCTTTCATGTCAGGATAATGCCATGCAAATGCTTCTTTATGTTTTCTCAGCAGCTAAATTAGCTTGTGTTCTTGTTCTGGAGTCAGGTTGCCATTAATGTTTAAAGTTTTTCCTGGCTCAATTTCTACAGTTTTGCTATTTGATATAGAGGTAGTAGGTATTGTTTGATCGTGGGTATCTTTGAAAGGATCCTCTTCTAATTCATTATCAAATGCTGCTTCTATCATCTAGCACTGTATGTGGGATCTAGATTTACTCTGGCTAAGAAAGTTGTTAGTGACATCATCCTCTGTTTGATCTTTGAAATCGAGGGAATTTTCTATGGTTAATGGAGATCTAATATTTTCAGTGAGGTATAATACAGGAGGTTTGTTAGTTTTCATTATTGTGACACTTGGCTGAGATGGAGGATACAAGGCTAGATTCTTGATATTAGCCCCTCTGGTTATGGTCATACTACCTTGCCGGCAACTAATATATGCGTCAGCAGTTGCAAGCCAAGGTCTGCCTAAAATCAATGGATGTCCACCAAGTCGGTTTTTGGGGTTTATTACCAGAAAGTTGGCAGGATACTCCCAGGAATCAATAGATACCATGACATCATGTAGTGTGCCTACTGGCCTAACCACAGATTGGTCAGCTAGTTCTAATAAAGTGGAGATTGGTTCTACTAATGTAATGCCCAGTTTTCGACAAGTGGTGGTTGTTAGGATATTAATTGCAGCCCCTAAATCAATTAAGGCATTTGCAAAAGTTTTCCCATGGACTTGTACTGTTACTATTGGATTTCCAGGGCCTTCATATTTAACGGGTGTTTCTCTTCTTGATAATAGGTCGGATAAAGTGCCAACTACTTGGACTGTCAGGTTATTTGCTATTCTCCTCCTTGGTTTTTTAATACATAGCTCCTTGATGGTCTTTGCATATATTGGGATGTCTTAGATGGCTTGGAGGAGTTGGATTTTTATGTATAGATTTTTAAGTTCTCCCAGAATGTCAAAATCAGGATGTTGTATAGGTCGAGGTATAATTAATCGTTCTGGGAATGGAGGAGAAGATGTGATTACTTGATTATGAGTTTGTTGTCTGATCACATCCTCTTCTTGTGATGGTTGTTATATAGGTAACTGATTTTCAACTTGAGCATTTTATCTCCCTCTGTTTCAATGATGCGCCCAGATCTCAATTGGAGGTCATTACACTCCCTTAGATTGGTTCGTATGTTTGGTGTTTCAATTATTTGAATAGATTGGACCGATCTGTTATTCAGATTAGGGTTGGGTTGGGATGGGAGTTGTTGTCTTATATTAGACTGGGGGTTTTGTTGTAATGTTGGCAGTGTAGGTTGAGGGAGTGGAATGGTTCCTACTGGCTGGTTCATCGATCTTTTCCAGTTTTTCTGCCAGGCTTGACTCTGTGAGGTAGGAGGGGACCATTGTGGTGGATATACATTATTTTGCCAATATGGTGGGGTATAGGGAAACTTTGGCCAATTGGGTTGACTTGCTGGATTCAGCCATGGTGATGATGAAGGAAATGGTTGTTGTGAACAATTTGAGAATGGAGATTGATTTTTCCACATAGTACTATATTGCTGAGCATGATATTGTGGAGGCTGAAAAGAAGACGCTGGATCGAAGAACATACTTAATTGTCATGACTGCCATTGATGGTGTTGATTAAGTAGGTACACCGATTCTGGCTCTTCCTTTGCTTCCTTGTATATTGCTTTCAATCCAGGAAGTGAGGGAGAGCTTTCTGTAGAATGATCTTTTGTACAAATGGCGTAGACTTGAACCACATCTAATGGACATTCTTTGTGGCTGTGTTTCTTTCTGCACCTAGGATAGAAGATTGCCAAATTTTGTTCTGCCTCTGCTTGCTTCTGCTTGGCTTGCATAATATCAAGTTGCGTTGTCAGAGTCCCTAATATGCCGATTTTAAAATTTTCTAATAAATTTCCAATTTCTGCATGAGTTACTCCTTCTGCAGAAATTCTGTTAAACCGATCATGTTCTGCTGGTTTTAGTCTTGTGCTGCCTCTTGAACTCCTGATACATAAATTAATAATGTCAGCAAAATTTTCCTGGTAAATATCTCCTTTTCCCATAATGTTTAGTGTTTCAATCCATTGTTCCTTCATTCCTCTAATTAATGCAGTTTTCAATACATTATCAAGTAAGGGTAATGATGCATAAGGAGATATTTGAAGATTATACTGAAACACTCGACATATTCCTCTAATGTTTCATTTCGTCTAGACACCATCTGCAATATTTCATCTTTCAACTCCCTAGACCTACAATAATCCTGATATTTTTTTAGAAAAGACTCTTTCATTTGATCCCAATTATTTATAAAACCACCACCCAACCCCATAAACCATCGTAAACAACTCCTTTTAATGTAGAGGGAAATACTGTCAGTTTCTGGGGGTTGGTGGTATAGTCATAACCTCTACACAACACATCAAATTCAAATAAGAATGCATCGGGGTCTTCTGATGTAAGGCCATGAAATGTAGGGATATGCTGGAGAGGAATTGCTTTCATAGGAGCATTAGCTGCAGTGTCCACAATGGGATATTGCAGTGTAGAAGTTTAGGTATTTGGTTGGTTTTGGTCCATTTGGTCAAATATGTGCCAATAATCTTCTGGGATGTCTAGGAGGGTATTCCGAGGCTGATGAGGGGGATTGGCTTTAACAGGAATGGCCTTAACAACACTTCCTTTATCTGGGATGATGAGAGTTCCTAATGTCTAGGGAGATTTTGGCTCTTGAGGTTCTTTAACTTCGTTATGGATGATTTTTGCAGCACTTCCCTTATCTGGGCTACTTAATGGCAGAATTATCCCAAGAGGAGATCTCGGTTCTTTAGTTTCCTCGGTTTCTCCTCCCCCTTCACAGAGGTTGCTAAGGTTCCCTTCTTGAAATGATTTTGGGCTAGAATTCTCAATTTCTTGAAAATGCTACTCTTCGGTGTGACTATGCACTTCAACAAAAGCTACAGATGGTGATCCTGTGGCCTGAAGGGCTTAGGGAACTAGTAGGTTGTCTAAAAGTGAATTTTCTAGGCCCTACTAAAGGTTGAGATTTTGCTTTCTTAAGGATTTTGTCTATAAAGGTTGATCGGCCAAGGGTCAGTGTCCCCTTAGCTTTATCAGGCTTGGGTAGAGGTTTAGGATTCTTTTTTGGCTTTTTCTGCTTAGTCATGCACACAAATCAACTACTAATTTCTACCCAAAGAAAACAGCAACAAATTTGCAGGAAAGCGGGCAGGGGGAGTAGGGCTATTACATGCTCCACACGCAGGTTCTTACCTTCCATTTTTAAAACCCAATTCTTTCCTAGCAGGTTCTTACACTACTATGGAAAATAGACAAATGGCTACACTCTTCCCTGGCAACGACGCCAAAATGTCGAGCAGTAAAAAGGGTCTTTTTCACCTCTATTTACCCTACATGAATTGTTAATCCAGGAACAATTTGTTATTTCAAAGAGTGTACTCAGTTTGAGGTGGTCGTTTTTCACAATAATGCTAGTAGTATAGTGCTCCCAATACAAGAGTAAATGGATGCTTGAAATGAAATCTATTTGCAAAAAGAAACCTAGTATTCAAATCATGCATTCAGAAAGCTACAACAATTTATCAGTCGAGGGTACAGTAACAATAACTCTTCCCTCTGTAAACTGATGTAATTAAGAAGGAACTCAAAAGAAGGATCATCAAACTGGGAACTAGACAATATATGTCAATGTTCACTACAGTTTCAAACTTCTGCACACCAAAGCAGTGATGATCTTCAAATGGCAAGAAATTGAACAACAACTCTCTTTATGAATAAGATTGAACAACAACACCTTAACCTATGGAAATGAATGCAACAATAATTATAACCTACATAAATTAAGTAACAGCTTCCGATTTGAACAACAAACAGAAATGGAACAACAAACTTAGAAATAAAGTATAGAGCAGCAATTGAAATCTGAATGTACAACTACCCAAGTTAAACATGCAACACACTTAATCAGTAAAAGGAACAATAATTTGAGCTCGATATAGTACACATGAATCACAACTATAAAATAGCAGCAATTGTAATGGAACAACAATTGTTTCGGACGACAATTGTTTCAGAATAGTAATGGTAACAGAACAACAATTCCAAATAAACAATAGTCACGATTTAAGAATAAATCATACAGTAGTACCGATTTAAGAATATACAGCGTGGTTAATCTGTAATCTGTAAGGAACAACAATGCTATATGATTTTTCAAAAGGAACGATAATGCGATGCAGAGTTCGAACGATAACCTAGCATTCCTGTTGTAAGTAACAGTAATATTTAATCAAGTATAACAGAGCCGATATGTAAAACAGTAAAGCGCTTCAGATTACTGAGAAATATGATACAAGAGCAAGTGATCCACCAAGGCTAGGCCCTTAGCCTCTAGGGGCTCACTGCTTCAGGCTACTCCAGAATCAACGATAGAACAACAACCAGGTTTTTGTATTAAAATATGAAACAGAGTTACAGGGACTCGCTCTTCAAAGAGAGTCGATGATCAAAGTTCAAGTACCAAGGAAAATTTCATAAAAATAACAATAGTTTTCTTCTCCCCAAGCTAACAGTGCTAGCCCTTTTTATAATAGCCAAACAACGATATCAACAATGCAGAGGATTGCTAAGATAGCGATCCCTCAGGATCAAAGGATCCCGAGGGATTCGTCAAGCTGTTAATTTGCAGTTATCTTCTTGTTCTTTTGCGCTGATTGGAGATCTCCTTTTCCTTTTTCCATCTATTACACTCCAATTTGGATCGCCTTGTTTGAGCGCGGTTCCTCGCCAAAGGGACAACAGTTAACTTGGTCTCGTTTTTTCCTTTGGGATGATAGTCCTCTATTTTCTCCTCTTTCTGCATATAAAAAGGGTAATTATTAGTTATTTCATATTACATATAAACCTTCTAGATTTTATCATATTTTTCTACCATATGCTTAGCTCATGACGTGAAAAGGTTGTGAATTTTGAAGAAAAGATAACAAGGTAAATGAAAATAACCTACCTTCTCCAGTGCCCAACACCCATCACATTCCAAATACCTATCACAATCATGAACCCGATCGTTCATCACTACGTCATGGGTGAATGCACTTTGTTGTGCATCATATCCATGGTTGCTTCGAGGAAGTTAGGATCCCCTTACCTCATTCCATCAACAATGACCATGTATGTTTTTGATGGTAGAAATTTCCACCAACAAAGGGTCTTACACAACCTTCACATTATATCGAGAGGAAAAATGGATTTATGATGTTGAACTCATGGATGCATCCCTATGACATGTTTTTCGTATATGATTATATATATGAAGGAACTTGCTTCTTTAGTATCTTGAATCATATGGTTCCTAATGATAATATAATGGAAAATATTGAGCATATTTGTTGTTGGTGGGCGATAACACTTGCGTCCTCATTATCGCTTGTGGTACCCCTATTATTTATGAGGACTCATCATTACTAAAGGTGTATGACGATGCCCATCAACAAGTAAATTTATATGGCTTCATCCCCCATTTACACAATCTCTTATTGACTAGTGATAGAGCATAAACCCATTTAAATGGCTCATGTTCATGTTACGATGAAGATTTTCCATTAAATATATCCTTTTACCAACCCTCCCTTTGAAACAACAATCTTCGAGATTTCTCCCTTCGGAAATCCAATCCTCACCATTGATGATAAAACCATGGAGGTCACACATAATCTCGACACTTCTTGGGATGGTATCTGTCATAGATATTCTATTCTTCTCAAGGTTGCTCTCCTCTTGGAGATGTATGTGTTCAATCAAGGATTTTTTTCCACACAATTCCTTTGCCTTATGCATTATAAGAAGGTAACTTGGTTAATATTTCCAAAAGAATAGTCATTGACATTTCCATCAAAGCTAGAATTTGTGAAGAAATCCATATCAAGGCCAATTACACTTCTGATGAGAGAAAAACCTATAAATCCCTATTCCAATAACCTTGGGAGTCACATTTTTGCTTGGTCTTATGATGTATCGGGATGTCTTCCTTGGTCATTAAGGCACTCCATATTAAATATTTTCCTTTATTAATGATTTTTTTTTGTTCTTACAAAAATGATTGTTTATATTAATAAAACAATGCTACAACAATGATGAATAACCTAAGTTAAAAACAAAGACTATGCAAGATGAGGGAAATCACTACTATGAACAAAAATGCAAGTCTATCCAGGAAAGCAGGGTATTCCATATAGGATGAACACCTTCAACAACCACTCACACAACTACATCAAAAACCATAATATTAGTATTTTTACATGGTTAAAACCATCTAAGGGGAAAATAGTCCAAGGCCTTTGCTAATGTGGCCATTTGAGGAAATATTATTAATGCAATTTTTTTTTTTTTTGCACGAGAGAGTTATCACAATCAATCATCAACAACGACCCTCCATAATTTTTAAATAGAGATCATGGGCCAATTGGTGCTAAGCCAAAGATCAATTGTTGTTGGTATCAAGTAGAATATGAGCCGCCAAATCACTCTTTGTCTGGAACATTTTATGACCATTAGATTATATGCAACTAATGCATACTAAAGAAACACATTTTTACCTAATAAACACATTAGACCAACTTGAATTTCTTCTTTTTTCTAGTTGTAACTAGAGAATATTATTAATGAAAACATGTTGCTAAAGCTCATAGTAGAAGTACATTTAAGTTGCAACATTTGATTGACTTTCACTAGTTTTAACAAGAACAATGCCTATAGGTTTGAAAATGAACCCAAACTCTATAAACTTAAAGTGTAATGCCTCGAAATAATAAATCAATTAATACTAATACTAATACTACTACTAATAATAATAATAAAATGAAATAATATTAATATATAAATAAATAAAATAATAAATAATAAAGAAAGATAATAATAATAAATAATAACCTGAAGTTCTAAATAAATATATATAAATAAACTATAAAGATAGTAAAAATTAATAAAATTAACAAAAAGCAAAAATGAATAAAATAAACAAGGGTTAAATTAAGAAAAAATATTAAGTAAAACTTAAAATAAAGAAATAAAAGTTGGCATGTTGACACATGGATTGTGTGCATGCAGATCCCTTTTTAATCCCCTTTGAATCTTGGAACAATTGGTTCTATTTAATCATTGAAAGGGAGATGAGAAACGCTTATTATTCTTTTTAGAGGAGAATGTTGTGAGACAAAGGATTCCCTGATAATAGTAGTTGATTCAGGGCTTGAGGGTGATCAGTGGTAGAAATATTATGTGGAGCTGAGCCTATGGTTGGGTGGAGACTCGTCCCCAAAACTTTGTTGGGGTTAGCAGGATTCAAATAGCATCACGACTTCGTAATTCACTGTAAGACACATCTTCGGTCTACAAGTAAGTATTCACTGCTCGTGGTTTTCGAAAATTCTATGTTAAATCGGTTGAATGTTTGTGTTAATAATTAATAACTAAGTTTTATGTAATTATTTTGTATATTTTGATTCCAGGTCGTTACATATGGTATCAGAACGAGATTTCAACTTTGTTGGACCTTTGGATTATCTTCTTCATCGTTGTTTAATATTTTTTTCAATATATACAAGTTAAATTATTCATTTAATATATATTATATATATATATATAATTATATATATATATATATATATATATATATTATATATATATATATATATATATATATATATATATATATTTATATTATTCATACGTGTTTGAAATGGATGAATGTCTGCTTTCAATTTAACTTAAAACCAATAATAATATATTTAAAAATATCATGCATGTTTGAACTGATGAATGCCCTATTTCTAATTTGACTTTAATTGCTATTAATTTTTATCATGGACGATGGTTGGAAGTTAAGTAGAAGTTGGATCTCCCTTGCTCTTTTCATAATTTTTTTTAACAAATATAATAATTAATAATTGATTATTTTTATTTTTATATTGCAATTTATATTCCTCTTTGACCTCCCTATTAAAATACTATCCAATCTTTTAATATATTAATATTTAAATATAATTGTTGAATATTATTCATTTTTAATAATAACCATATTAAACTTATTTTTAATTATATATTTACAAATATTCAATTCTTATTATATTATTAAATCAATGTAAACTAATTTTGAATTCAATATTATTTTAATTAAAAATATTAATAAATTAAAATAAAACATAACAAAATAACAATAAATTTATTCAACTAATTTTTTAATAGCTAATTCATAACAGCGATTTCCTAATGGCTAACTTGGAAAAGATGCATCCTTGCTATTTAAACATTTAGACTAACTGATTTTTTCACCTTTGTCCTGATGATAAATCACATTAGATGGTTTGAAACATCGACAAAAAATGCATGATGTGATTAATCCGAATTTTTTTTATCAAAATTAATATGGATCACAAAAGTCTAAAATCAAGCATCAATAAAATATATTTAAAATCTTTAATATTCAAGAGAAGTAAAGCTCGAAAAGAAAGCAAAGGATTCTTGTTTATCACTCTCTCTATTTTTGCTGTGATGGGATCCACTTGAGTGGTTGTCACATAACCTTATTTTGAGCCTCGCTTTTCCATTTCTCCTTCAAATTTCTATTTTATGTGTGAACCTATAAGGGTCTCTTCGCATTAATGAAGAACCTTGGGAATGGGAATGTTGCGTTCTACAACGTTATCAAGTTGAGAAATCCTTTGTATAGGATCTTAGAGATAATACTTTGTTTTAAAAGTATTATTATTATAACTGTAAGAAGATAACCCATCTCGCTCATGGGGCTTTGGATTGACAGTGAATGGGTGCACTATTAAGGCACTCCTTGCGATAGCTCACTGGTTCAATTGCCCCGTGGGTGCTTACCTACCAAAAAAAGAAAAAGAAAAAAGAAGATAACCTATCTCACATGTGTATATACATATATCTCTCCATACATAAACTTCATTAAAGTAATGGAAAATTACGGAAATTGTAAAGAATCTTATACTTCTAAAATACAGGTGGAGTATTTCCTATAGTGAGATTTATATACCCATTTGGATGAAGGTTCAACCTCTCAAGCTACGTGGGCATAATTTTGTTTGAACTTTTAGTGAAAATATATTTTGATTGAGATATTCACATTAATTTTTTTTTAAACATTATTAAATAAAGAGTTTCTTTATTTAATATATATATTTTCCCCAGGAAAAATCGTAATCTTTCATTAATGTTGAAAAATTACATATAGTAGATGCTTGACAACATATGCATCATTGACTCTTAGTCATATTAGTGAATACAAAAATCAAAATTTATCAAAGTCCTTTCCTAAAATGGTTGGAAAAAAGAAACATATTCACCACGCAGGGTGATAGCATGAGAGAACCTGAAAAGTATTTTCAAATACTGTGATATCTACAATATATACACCACACAGGGTGTTCTCATAAGTTATATTCTGCAAATAAAACTATGATATATACAGTGTAAATTATAACCGAGCACTTTCAACAAAAATTTAGGGTCCATCTACCCTATGATATGCCTGATCTATATATGGCCTATGGTAATATTGGTACTGTGTTGTACCCCTCTGCTCCTGAATCATCCACTGACCTTTGGGTAGTAGCGTGGCCTCCTTGGAAAGCCTGTCAGCGTTGTTGTTATGCTCCCTGTAAATATGATGACAAATGATGGAATTTAAATGTGTTTTGAATATGTTCACTTCATCCAAAATATTTCTAAGTGTGTGTGCATGGCAGATAGAGATATTATTGAATCAATTAATAATGATTTTGGAGTCCCCGAATATCTGTAGATTGTTGCATTCATGGCTTATAGAAAAATGCAGTAAATGGTGAAGGGTGATAAGTTCAGCGTAATTGTTTGTCCCTTCTCCAAGTCCCATCTTGACCCTAAAATGATGTTGGTTAGAGAGGTACAGTAGAAATCCTCCCCCACACCCATGTTCCTGTGCGGCTCCGTAAAAAAAAGCCTAGGGGATTGATTGATCTATGGGTTCGAGTGCAAGTGGTCTTCGGGGACGAGGCATAGAATATTCAGGGAGCTCATGATAGGCGGAAATGATATTTGCAGTAATAAACTGCCATCTGACAACACCATCTTCAAAAAATATTCTATTCTGCGCCAGCCAAATAGACCAACAAATGATCAGAGCAAGACAAATCAGATTTGATCCAGGGTGTGAGCTGTGCCAATTTTTCCATGCTTGGTTTATGTTTTCCCCCTCCCATTTGCCAGTGAACTGAATCTCATTTGCGATGGACCTCCAAATATTGACCGTAGCATCACATTTAAGAAAAATATGATCAGTCGATTCAGATGCTTGCTTACAAAGAACACACCAGTGTGGTCCGTGAATGGCTCTGTGAATTAAGGAATCCCCTGTGGGGACTTTTTTGCTAAGTACACACCAGAAAAAGAGCTTGGTTCACGGTGGGGTTTTTAACTTCCAGATAACCTGTCACCAATCTTGTGTATTCTCTGGATGTCTATATATATAATTGTATTATTGGCTTTTTGCGCTATTCAATTTAATGAGGGTTTTTTTTTTTTTTTTGTCATACTCTAAATTCTAATAACGTATTTTTTTTGTTTTTAATTTGTTGGATAAGGGCTCTTGATAGGTTGAATCAATTCTCTTCAATTTCTAAATCCGCTCGATAAGGCCTTTTCACTAGGAGGTTATTGAGTGTTCAAATCTCATCCTCCGCATATTTTTCTCAAACTTTATTTTTTCTAGAATTAAAAATAAAAATAAAATAAAAAATGAAAACACAATTAGAGAGAAGCCACGAAACAACATGGAGATTAGTTATTGCAAAGAGCATCATGGGAAAATAGAATGGTTGAAGTCTTTTATTTAGAGAAAATTACCATACCTAGGTTGTGACATAATATAGTGGTTGCTTTTATAAAAAAATGTAAAATGATATTTCACACCTTTATTATAAGCCTCTTTAATTACACTGAAGGCGTTTATAAGGGGAAGTTGCTCTAATAAATTTCGACGTTTGTCCATAGCTTATAAGAATAAGCCACAAGTCTATATTTTAATGTATTTTTTTAACATTTTCATGCTGCCATAGAGGTATATGGCTTCAGCCTTGCTCGTGGGCAAGATGCTCATGTAGTAGCTGTGGTATTGGTGTATGCCATTGCCCTTAATCTTCGGCACATTGATAACCTCTCAAAGATGAGCAAAGGTAGGCACTGCAAAGAAGTGAGGGAGCAATCATGTGGTAAATTTGTAGCCAAAATCGACGAGGGTTTGACTTGGCACTTTCATCATTGCCAAAGAGACCGCTCAAACTAGAAATGGTCGGGCATGTGTGAAAACATGTTGGAGAAATAATTCTTCTTTAGACGCCTTTGTTGGAGAAATAATGGAGCCTTTCTCTTGATTTAACCAAATCAAGAGAACTTAGATCTTTAGAGCACCATGAGAAAGTGGAACTTGTCCATTCAGGGAAACCATATGCTCGACAACGTTGATTAGTTGCAAGAAGCAAATCAACTCATAATTCGCTTCGAATAAAATATCTTGATAAGAAAATATTTGAAAGAAAGCAAGAATGCATGTCTCTAAAAGTAAAATTTCTGCAACATCAAATGACCGATTACATGAAGGGCATGCTAAATAAAGATTTTCTTATATGAAAATAGGTTGTACACCTTTAAAAAATTATATAGATTGGCCTTTCTTAAAGAGACACAAATCAAGGTTTGTCGATATTTCTGAGCCCACTATGTATAGTTAGAATTATTTGTGCACTCCTTGGAAAATAAAGATAAATTTGGATAAGAGAATTGAAAAATTGAAGCTTAAGTTGGAGTTCGTTAGTCCCTAATTCTCTTCACCTATTCATTTACAAGTTGTACTACTTAGTCGTACTTTGTCCAACGTTAAACAATCTAAATTAAAACATGTAATGATTTTGTGTAATTTGATAGTAACTATTCAGAGTCTAGACTAGGACCATGAAAGCTAAAAAAGTTTAAGTTATACTCAAGTAGGACAGTTTCTTGTCAGTTGTTACATTCTATGCCTCCATAAACAAGACCACTTCCTATTTTCAGTGCAACTAAAAGGCCTAATTAGTCACTCACTGATATATAGCTTCACAGATCTAAACCTTTCTTCTTGCTTCAAAACATTTTAAGATAATTTGGACACTAATCATATTCAATTAACTTAATAGTTATAAATAAATTAGCTTTCAACAATGTAGTATGAAAATCGAAAACCCCAATCTGTGAATTGAAA
Organism: Pinus taeda; assembly: GCA_000404065.3. Lineage (NCBI taxonomy): Eukaryota > Viridiplantae > Streptophyta > Pinopsida > Pinales > Pinaceae > Pinus > Pinus taeda. The sequence continues at coordinate 42,467 of APFE031331661.1, read as the reverse complement.
ATTAAATAATTTGTTTTAAAATGATTGTAATGCAATAAGAAGATATCAATTATAACCATGAGAATTTAAGGATTTTGAAATGATTGTATCACAATTAGTTAATATCAAAGTACAACATGTAATTAAAGGTTCTTCTGAAAATGGCTAAAAAGATGGAGCTTCTTGTACAAGGTCACTGTACCTTTGGAATTTGGTTAGGGATTTTGGTGAGGGTTGTATAAAAACTTGGCAGAATCATAAATTTGTCAAAAGGCACATGTATAGTTTTACATTGGCACTGAAACTAATTCCATGGACGAGTTGTAAGTCCTTGAGAATGAAGGAATAAAAAATGGAATTATAGAATTTAATGACATGAAAAGTGATCTGTGAGACATGTATGATGAACATGAAAAGAGAGTATGATTTTTTTTTTCTTGTTTTGAATCACTTTAAGCTAAATCTATGTGATAAATGAGTTTAGCTAAAAGAGAAACAATGTGGTAAAAAGGAGAATGAATTTGTCATGAAAGAGATGGCTATCCTATACAAGTTTTATGGCCTTATGAAAGTGCAATAGGATAAATACCCTCCTAAAAATGTAACCTCCCTGTCCCATTGACCGTTTGGCCTTGTGGATGTTAAAATATTTTTTATTCTATTATTCCCAGTGAATATTTAATATTTGTAGAATGAATTGTGCATTATGATCACATAATTTTACAGTGCTAGAGGGGATGTTCAGTTTGTCTTCTGCAATACCTGATTGTTGATTGTGGTAGATTTGTTTAGAAAAGGTCTTAAAATTACTATTTTATAACTTACCAAAATTTACATAATAAAAAAATGTTTGAAAATTTTGGAAAATAATGCATATTTATAGGACACACACATAAAGAGAGATAGAGAGAAGGATCCTCTTACAACCCTAAAAGGCATCACCCATGTAGACCCATATAATATAAACCAAGCATGATCCATCTAGATTGACATAAGGTAAGCCTTGTGGGTCTGCATGTCTCATGCCCTTCTAACTGCTAATACTACAAGGGTTCGATGAGCCCCATAGGTTTCAAAAGTATGAGCCCTATAGGCTACAGATTTGAAAGACATGAAGGTTAGTAGATTAAAAATGTTTGATTTTTTTTTAAGAAAAAGTTTGCATGTTTTTTCCCTTTAAATTCACTGTTAAAAGTTTGCGGGACCTAGCCGACACTGCTTCTGCAGATCCCTCCCTCGGTAGTCTCCTGCTGCTGAGGCCAACCAGAAAGAGTGTAGAGAAAGCTCTACATGGTTAACCTCTTCATCTGGTAAAAATCTTAGTCCTCTAGTATGGACGCTGGTGGGGGCCCTTGGCCTCCCCTCCCTCCTGAGCCTTAAAACGATTGGTAGCCTCCTGCGGCAAGAGGAAAGCAACCCTAAACCAACAAAAGTTTGTTAAGAAAGCCGAATCCATCCCCTCTGTAGAACTGCTTGCGGAACACCCATGCCAAACTGCATCGAATCTAGCAGAACACGGGCTTATTGGTCAATTTAAAAGCCTCTAGCCCTCTCCCAAAGCCATTGATGGATGGGTCTAGAGAAACTAGAGGCCCCTTGTCTCTAAAGGAATCCGAAGTCATCTGGTAGGCAAAGGATATTATGTGTTTGTCTTTGAATCAACATAAGATAGAGATCTTATCTTCCGAAACGGTCCATATTTCATGGGCCCCCAAGGGCTCTATCTGAATAAATGGATGCCGAACTTTGATCCTTCCCAGGATACTTCTTCAACCATTCCTGTCTGGGTAAGGTTACCCCACCTACCACTTCATTGCTGGAACTCGGAATCCATGGAAACAATTGGGAACAAACTAGGAAAATACATTGATAGGGCTGAAAGGAGAGAACAATACTCGTGTGCCAGAATATGTGTTGAAGTCGATCTGGAGATAGGGTTGCTTGAGGCTATTAAGCTTACCATAGCTGGTTGGTCTCATATTCAAGAACTTGATTATGAACAGATTCCCTTCAAGTGCTGACACTGTCACGGATATGGTCACTTCGCTCGAAACTACAAGAAAAAAGCTGAGGAAGAAACAGAAAAAGATAAGGGCGATCAATGGACACAAGCCCGAAAACCAGGCACATTGAAACAAACCAACAGAGCAAAAAGGAAAGGAGGGAATCTAGAGAATGGAGGACCCCCGTTGGGAAGAGCCTACCCAAAGATCAGGACACAGAAAATGCCACCATCTCTTCAAATCCTTTTTCTGCACTAATCCCTCCAGATGACCAACCAGAACTTGAAGAGGGAGAGGTGCAACAGAATATGGAATAGATAGCAGATGCAGAAATAAACTCAGGACCTTAGGAATAAACGGGAGAAGCCACTACAGAAATCCCTTGTGTAGATGCAACTCAGCAGGGAAATTAGGATCCTCCAGTAGGCGCCATTTCTCCACCCTCATATGTAGAAATGATTAAAAAGAAAAAGCTAATAGATAGTCCTGGTTCTTTTGAAGATGATTCTTTTGAGTGACCCAACAAAAAGGCAGGAAGGAAGTCTCGCAAGGAGATCAGAGAAGAAGAGGCGGAACGACTAAAGATGCAGGGCAGTCAGTCCACAATTGAAATGTCACTAGGCAGAAACACAAGGACCCGACCCACAAAGGGAGGATCTACTCCTTCCTTCCCTAGTAAATAATTCATATTGTCTCTTGGGATTGCAGGGGCCTGGGGAACCCCATGAAACTTGAAGCAGTAAAATATTTATTGAGAATGGAACCCTTAGATATTCTCGCATGGGACCTACTTGATCTCAAACCCAAGAAAGGTTGTTATACCTGGACCAACAATAGAGTTGGTAATGCCAACATTGTTGCTCGTCTAGACTGGTTTCTAGTTCAAAGTACTTTGATGGAGGGGAAGCATTTAATCTCTTCAAAAATCCTGCCCAAAATAACATCTGACCACAATCCCATCTCGCTGCTGATAGAAAAAGAGGAGGACTTGGGACCCATTCCCTTTAGATTCAACCCTCTATGGGTCTCGAGAGAGGGCTTTATGGACACAGTGACTCTCGCTTGGTTGCAACTAGTTGAAGGATCCCCCAATTTTGTGTGGGAGCAGAAGCTCAAGTACACTAAGTTTGCTCTAAAATCCTGGGCAAAAAAAAAACCTCTATCCACTCCAACGCGCACTAGACAAAAGGTTGTAAAGACTCTAGTTGAGATTCAGTTAGGCATGGAAGGAACTGAAATCACCAAAGCTCAGTTGCTCCTCGAACAGGACGCCCAGTTCAAATCTTTTCTTTCCTTTCAAAAGGAAGAGGAATACTGGTGCCTTAAGTCTCGCAGCCTCTGGCTACAAGCTGGAGATAGAAACACAACTTTCTTTCACAGACAATGCAGAGCTTGTCTCTACAGAATCACATTTTAGAAATATCCACCAGTGAGGGGGAAGTTATCAAAGGACAACCACTCATAAAACAGGCTGCCACATCCCATTTTCAGCATCTATTCCAGGAGGATGGTTCTTCCGATGAAGACATGGCTACTGACTTTTTGTCAAATATCCCCTCACTTGTCACAACAGATTTAAATGATGAGTTATTGAAGCCTTTTACATAAAAAGAGATAGTGGAAGTCATTTGGTCAATGGAGCCAGATAAAGCCCCTGGGCCGGATGGCTTCACCATTTATTTTTACAGAGCTTGCTGGAATGTAATAAAACTCGATCTCTTCATAATGGTAAAAGCATTTCAAAAGAAAGCCAAATTTGGAGGGTGCACCAACTCCACCTTCCTTGCCCTTATCTCAGTAGAAGTTAACCCAAAGACTTTTGACAGATTCTAGCCTATCTCTCTTTGCAATGCCTCCTACAAGATCCTTACCAAACTCTTAGCCAATAGAATCAAGCCTCTGTTAGGGAACCAAATCTCCCCTCTGCAGGGCGGTTTTGTCAAAGGAAGACACCTCATAGACAATGTGATCCAAGTGCAAGAAGCCCTCCACTCTAGCCACACTCGGAAGGAAAAAGGCATGCTCATCAAGCTGGATATGTCAAATGCTTTTGACTGGGTTAAACTTTCATTCCTTGATAAAATCCTTCTATCCTTCGGTTTTAGTGCTGAGTTTGTCAATTTGATAAAACCCTGCACTCACAGACCTTGGATAGTGCCCCTGGTCAATGGCAGACCTGCTGACTATTTTCAAGCTTCAAGAGCGCTCCGCTAAGGGTGCCCATTGTCACCCTTTCTTTATATCTTGTTGGCAGAATCCCTAAGTAGAAATCTAACAACGGAAATGAAATCAGGTTCTATCCCAGGCATCAAGGCAGCAAGAGGAGTTGAACCAATAAATCATGCCCTTTTTGTGGATGATTCTCTCCTTTTGGGAGGTGCCTCGATTAAGATAGCAAAAGATTTCAAAGAAATTATTCATCACTACTGCTCAATCTCAGGAGCCTTGATCAACAAAAGCAAAAGCGCTGTCTACAACTGGAATGTAGATCATTCAACTATCCTTTGAATTTCTTGCACATTGGGTTTCCCTGGGTATGACAAATGGAAAAATATCAAATACCTAGGCTTTCCCTTAACCCTAGGACAAAGCCCTCCTTCCCTCTGGACGAAAGTAATAAGCAAGATAAAAGCAAAAATAGCATACTGGGGAGGCCAATGGCTTACAAAGGATGGCAATATGGTTTTGATAAAGGCAGTCCTCTCCGCCCTCCCCATATTCCAGTCTTCCCTCCTCCTAGCACCCAAGACTATCACGGATTAGATCTCCAAGCTCCTCCGAGACTTTCTTTAGAACAGAGGCAAGGGCAATCAGAGCAAGTTACATCTGGTAAGTTGGGATATCCTAAAAAGACCACTCCAGCAAGGCGGGTTACACATACGAGATCCAGGCCTGGCAAATATGGATCTTGGTGGAAAAATCATATGGAAACTGTATGCAGATAAAAATCATCTTGTCAGTAAGATCCTCTGGAAGAAATACCTAAAGGGAAGCTCACTGAGAAACCTCACAACGACATATACTCCAACAGGAACAACAATATGGAATTTAGTCAGAAGAAGCATCAACCATGTACAACAACATTTATACAGAATTCTAGGCAATGGACAAAGAACATTACTGTGGGAGGATACTATACAAGGGAATTCCCCTTTGGCCACCCTAAACTCCTGCAACGATATAAAGATCTGGCTAGTGAACAAAGGTCTCCTTCGGCTAGCAGATATTTGTTCTTGGGACAACAAAGGGAACTTGGTAGGATGGAATTTTCCAGGGGTTCCCGACCACCTGGAATCCCAAAAAAACTTGTTATGTGTAGCACTCTCTGGCCGCGTCGCTGTCCATTGCTCATCCAAAGACAAATGTGGGTGGGGAAGAACCGAAATATATACAACAGCTCAATGATTCTCCTCTTTACAAGCTATACATGCCTCTTTGCTAACACCGAAGCTTTGGAAATCTGTTTGGTCCCCCTTTATTCTACCAAAGGTGAATTTTTTCACTTGTTTACTCATGCAGAAAAAGGCTCTAACAGGAGAAAATCTGACCAAAAGAGGATTCCATGGCCCCTTTAGATGCAACCTATGCAATTTTGCTATCGGAACCTCTAACCATTTAATGGTTGATTGCGATTTCACACAAGCAGTCTAGAAGATGGTCCTCCACGGACTTAGTGTCCCCCCCCCAGATATCAGTCGTCACCCTCTTCACCTCCTGGGCAGATCAAAACCTGGAGAAAAAAACTAAAAACGCAGCCTGGAAAAACATTTGGCAAGCTATTCCAAAATGCCTTTGGTGGAAAGTATGGTTGGCTAGAAACAATTGTGTTTTCAACAACAGGCTCCCGAACTCAGTGGAAGTGGATGCCAAAGTTAAAGCCATCCTGTTGGAAATAGTAGATAAAACAGTCTTTGCCTCCCCTCTATCACCAGAATCTTCTGAGCGGATAGGATTCTATGCGTCAGGTGAAAGGAAATATACAATCAGCAAACCGATGAATGCTCCAACCTGGCGATTGTGTCTCGTTGAAGGTGACTTTCTCAAGTGGTGGTAGGGGACCTCAAAAATCACTATCTTCTTTAATGGAGCGTCCAAGGGAAACCCAGGAACTGCAGGTGCATGAGGGTTGATTCTCTCCCCAGATAGATTGAATAAAACTAGCGTCAGTTGGGGTCTAGGTATAAGTTTTAACAATCAAGAAGAGAGTTACAATCTCTTAAAAGCATGCCAGATTGCGAAGGAGCTAGGATATAAAACAATTCAAATATTCGGAGACTCGGAGCTTCTAATTAATCTCTTAAACTCTAAAGATCATTTTTGTAACCCTACTTTAAACAAAACCTTGCAACAAAGTTGAAACTTATTGAAAGAATTTGACATAGTTGACTCATACCACATTCTGCGGGAATTAAATAAGCAAGCATATTCGCTGGCAAACAAAGGTTGTCTGTTGTCCCAAGGAAATCTCAGCCTTAATGGAGGACCATGCTCGACTCATCCCTTTCCTTAACCATCCTACAACTGACAGATCTGCGCTCGCTGGCCCCAATATTCAGAGTGAGAGTTGTTTTAGGAATTCAACAAGTCACATTCGGGAACGCCAAGCAAAAAGCAAAATGAACAACAAGCATAAGGAACAACTTTAGAAGGAACATCAACGGAAGGAACATCTAGCAGAAGGAATAATAAGCATAAGGAACAACAAGCAAATGGAACAACAACAGAAGGAACATTAAGAAGAAGGAACAACAAGGAAAGGAACAACAAGCAGAAGGAATAGCATGCATAAGGAACAACAGCAGAAGGAACAACAAGCAAAAGGAACAACTGCAAAAGGAAAAACAAGCCAAAGGAATAGCAACAGAAGGAACAACATCCGAAGGAACAAAAAGCATAAGGAACAACTACAGAAGGAACAACAACAAAGGGAACAACACTCGAAGGAACAACATCCAAAGGAACAACGACTCGAAGGAACATCAAACAAAAGGAACAACAGTAGAAGGAACATCGTCCGAAGGAACAACAGGTGAAGGAACAACAAACAGAAGAAGGAACAAAAATCAGAAGGAACAACAAGCATAAGGAACATCAAGCTGAAGGTACAAAAAGCAGACGGAGCAGAAAGCAGAAGGAATAGTAAGCAGAAGGAATAACAAGTAGAACGACCAATGTTATGTAAATTTGCTTTTCTAGAGGGACAATACGTAAGACAATATTCAAGAATAACTAAAGATCTCAATGAATTTTTGAATATAAGCAATGGAGAAGGGACTATGTTCCCAGATCACTCTCATTGCTCAGTTTTTTTAAGTTACAGTCGATTGTAATAGGAGCTTGCTCCACCTTTGGCGATATATCCATTACCCATTCTTGTTAAAAAAAAATAAAATTTGTGAGGTTTTTCCCTTTAAACTTACAGATAAAACTCTTGTTCAGAGAGCACTAGGTGCATCCATCATTACAAACCATATTCAAAATATATCAACAACTACTAGATGGAGATTCCATCACACATTTGTTCAATTGTTGATTCCTTTATTCACCCAAATTCCCACACTATATCAAACTTAGTTACCAAATTTAATCTCTCAAAGGTATGAACTCCTCTAGGGTTTATAAAAAATAGTTACTATTATAGAATTAAATACCAAACTAGAAAAATTAATGATGGAATCCAACAAGAAATGGAATGAAATATTTAAAATGAGAGATGAGGATAAAGAAAAAATGGAAGAAATCACTAACTCACGCATAGAAGTGGTTATCTTCTTAAAAAGTCAAGGCGTCGAATAAAAAAAGGATAGGAATAAGATGTAAATAAATATACTTACCAAGAGTTAATTCCCACATTTATTTATGTAGGAGTAAAATTGTAAATGTGTAGGCATCTCAATTTATTAGTTCCTTATAGAGCAAGACCATAGGATTCGATTTGCTTATTAACCATTGTTAATTTAGCATTAACCAATACAAGTTATAATGTTTTATTTATTTTTTTATGGAGCGTCATTTCTAACTTGAGTGGCAGACTCTAAGCTGCCCTGCAACTCTTGTTTTCAATGAATTACTAATTTTACGTTCAAAACATTTACATATAATCAAAATTTAACCTCTTTCTCTTCAGTGTTCCCTTCCCCTACTTTGGGGGTATGCTAGTTATTAGAATAAACAAGTACTTAAAGGAGGCCGATTAAAGAAGACATGTACAAATGTTGTTTTAACGTGGTTATTTCTTTAGTTATATGAAGCAAAATTAATTTGGATAAATAATGGAATGGGTTATATTTATTAGTATTCTATAAGTTTATAGTAATAAGTTTGTGGTAATAAAGAATTAATAATATTGATAAGTAATTAACATTAATAATATTATTATTATTAATAGGTTCTATAATATCTTATATATATATATATATATATATATATATATATATATATTATATATAATTATATATATAATATATATATAATATATATATATATATATAATTGTGCGAGTGAAGAATTGAAAATCTTATCTTTAATAAAAGAAGGCTGAGTAATGGATAAGCTGAAATTCACCATAAATTATTAAGCTTGTGATGCTTTTCAGTGAAAAGATGATCCAATAATGGAGATCATCTCCAGTTACTTACACAACGTTGAGAAGAGAATAATGGAAAGGAAACTAAGTGATGAAAATTTGATAGTTTAGAGTGTGAATGATTGAGAATATATATACACATATATGATGGATTAAGAGTGGTCATTGAATTATGGGTCCTAAGGCATATTAAGGATTATTGGATTGTATTACTCCATGGACGTGGCCTTTTGAAGAGGAAAAGATTGGTAAATTACTGTAACACACATGTTGCTTATGCCATATAAGGTAGGCATGAAAAAAATGAGTATATGATTAAACTCACATTCATAAATCATATCAAATTTATTGATAGGAATTCCATATATCAAAGAAAAGGAAGCAACTTATAATTAGTCTAAAAGAGATCATAAAACCTTTCATACACTTCTTATAGTATGTTGACGTTATAACTTATGATGGTATTTCATGATGTGAAACATGTAGTCATTGCATGCATATTTTATGACATGCATGAGCATGCAATTCTTTCTTATTTAGAGTGTTGTGATAATAATGATGTTATGTTTTCATGATGGTATACATGATGTGGCATATGGATTATTTTCTATGATGTTATGATTATAATTAATGCATTGGTCACATGTTGAGATTTGGTGATTGACAAGAATTCCACCAATGGGCCGAGAGGGTCGATTTATTTGATGATCTCATGGGAGCCCATACCTGCGAGGGAGAATATGTAATACCATATGGGCTGGGGACAAACTCAATCAACACTACATATGCTAGTGGTTCCTTTGTCTTGTATAGCTCTTGAGGGGATATGGGACCATCTTGAGGAGGTTGAGTTCCTGATATTGGATTGGGATGCTGAAGTCCATAGGGGGCGTGAAGACTTCGTTGCCTGGGGTTGTGCATCTTAGTGAGTGTGGAGGAATTTAGGCTAGCCTTGTTAGATGCTTGGAGTCATTGAATATTGGGACCGGATGCCTGCCTTGGGGCAGATGAGGTCTGAGCCTTGGGGCTATGGTATAGACTGATGAGGCTTTATGCCTGATTCCAAAAATTGGGAAAAAGGACGTAGAGATTTCTCGGGATTTCCTAGGTGTTGTGTAAACTTTTGATGTTTGCTCATATACTAATTCAGTAGAGGGTGAAGGGCAAACATGAAGTAATAAATAAATACATAAAATAATAAAAAGTTAAGATTTTAAACTTAAGTTTGGGACGAAGTTCCTTAAAGAAGGGGAGTATGTTATCACTCGAAATAGTAAATCAA
>APFE031331661.1:0-32583 GCA_000404065.3 Pinus taeda | reverse complement strand
AAAATATTGAATTAAGTAATTTTAAAACAAAGAAATAAAAATTGGCATGTTGACACATGGATTGTGTGCATGTGGATCCCTTTCCAATCTCCTTCCATTTTTGGAATAATTGGTTTTATTTAATGTCTGAAATGGAGATGAGAATCATTCATTCATTCTTTCTAGAGGAGAATGTTGTGAGATAAAGAATTCCCTGGCAGTAGTAGTTGATTGAGGGCTCGGGAGTGGCCAATTGTAGAAAGATTATGTGTAGCTGAAGCTATGGTTGGGTGGAGAGTTGTCCCCAAAATTTTGTTGTGGTTAGCAGGATTCAATTAGCGTTATGGCTCCATAATTGACAGTACGACAAATATTTGTTCTACAAGTAAGTATTCACTGCTCATGGTTTTCGAAAATTATATGCTAAATCAGTTGAATGTTTGAGTCAATTATTAATAGCACCGTTTTATGCAATTAATTTGTATATTTTAATTTTAGTTCATTACATAAAGCTTTGAAATCTAAAGAATCAATTGAAAGCTCCTAAAATTATACAAATCTTAAAGAACACTATAACTAACTAGTGGCACCACACATAAAAATTGTGAAATATGCTCCTAGCTCTACTACCTAGCTTCGTTGTGTAGGTGTGGGAGGAATGGAGCAAACTGCACATGCCAAGAAGAGGCAAAGCACATAGAGGACGAAAAAGGGTGTTGCATTAGAGTTTTCTCACAGGTGAATTCTTCCAAATTTATATGAAGACAACCAATTTCATCCTCCAATTGTTAGAATTTCCTATGTTGTATTAAGACATCCATTGAAGTGGCTATATAAGTTGCAAGTTGTTAAATCATCATGACACCTCAATATTTATTGTTGGATGAGGGCTTCATATTGAAAGTCATCTTGACAAAATTCATTAAGCTCATTAATCTGATCTAGCCAGTGGCATTGGGCCTTTAATAGATCCAATCCTACTAGTACTGCAGTTCTCACATTCTTAATTTCAAATTCTATCAGAAGAAGCACATGTTTTTCGTATACCAACTCATATGGAGTGAATCCCATGGTATTTCTATAAGTAGTACAATAATCTTAAAGTGCTTCAAGGATACTATCTTCCTAATCCTATGATGTTGTTGAACAATTTTGGTCACAATGGTTTCCAATGCATTCTTTATCACCTCTGCCTGACCATTTTCCCAAGGATGATAGGGAGTAGTAATTTAGTGTTTGATTTTTAATTTTTGCATAATGTTCTAAATGAGTTGAGAAGTGAACCAATATCCTTGATCAATGGCTATTTTATGAGGAATTCAAAAACAAATGAAAATTTCTTCATATATAAAACTTACTACAACCTGTTTTATTTCTCTTGGTAGAACCTTGGCCTTGACCCACTTAGTGATGTAGTTAGTGCATTTGATAATATATATATTTTTCTTTGATGGTGGATTTATTGGCCCTGCAAAATCAAGGCCCACCTATCAAATGGCTTGATCAACTTTTGAGGTTGTAATGTCATTTCATCCAATTGAATTGGTCAACCCACTTGTTGAAAACTATCATAACTCTTAACGCACTTCTTGGTGTCCCTATAAATGGTATGCCAATAGTATGATAGGTGAAGTACTTTGTGTTGAAATTATTTTGTCAGCAAAATAACCTCCACAAGGCTTGTCATAGCAATCTTTAATAATGTCATAGATTTCATCTCTTTTTTTTGTATGTGGTTCACGTACCAATATTGGTGACCACTACGTCCATAGAATATTCGTACTAGGAAGATATATCCAAAGGGATGAATTCCTACCAAATTTAACCACAAAGCTTGACCCTAAGGGTGTCAATAAATTTTAACATGTGACCTTGCAATAACAAAGGTGCTTCAGTAATGGTGACTCAACCAATTGAGCTAACCCTCGGGGCTAGATTTCATCTTCCTTGACACATTATTGAATAATAATATCAGGCCCTATGTGAAAAAGGTGTCCATCAACCCATGGGTACTGATGGCTCTCAATATTACATTAAGAATGTTGAAATTCCTGAGGGTCTCAACTTTAAATGTCAACCTAAGGTTCATACAAACTTAAGAGGTGTCAGCACTATATGTGCAATATGCAATGTATTCTCCTTTCAGTCCATTTGATGCAACTAAAGGGAAGCTAAAATGTACAAAGACCACTTTTTCTATCTAGGCTACAAAAAATGCTTAAAAAACTAGGGAACAACAAATAGACCTAATCTAGCTTGTAGGAAAGGAAACAATAGAAATAAACCCCATTTTATTTGCAGAAAAGTGAATGACACAAGGTAACCCTACTCTATTTGCAAAAAGTTAAATGAAAAAGAAATGAACCTACTTTATTTTGTAGGAAAGTAAATGACAGGAAATAAATCTATGCTAAATGTAGGAAAGTGAATGATAGGAAATAAGCCTATGTTATTTGCAAGAAATCAAAGAAAATCATTTCAAGAATGCTAGAGAAAAATCATGTCTATTATATAATGTATGATAAATCAAGTTGCAATTGAAAGAATACATCCAAACACTAAACCTAATTACAAAAAGAAGGCATTTTTTGCTACAAATACTAGAATAAAGTTTCAAAGCGGTCTTTGAACCTCTAAACTCCATATCTAGGGTCTAATGAGCATTGCAATGTGTTAAGGAATGATAAAAAAAGCTTTGGGTGCAAATTTGGAGGTGTTCTAAGGCAATCTACATACTACTGCAGGATTCCCCTGTTTTTCTATAGGAAACAAATGAGAGCATTATTTATCGATTCTCCTTGTGGTTTGAGGGATGAAGAAGGTGAAGGAGGGTCAAAGGAGAGTCAAGGAGTATTTCCCAAGCTCAGGTGCTTATTACAAATCAATCTATTCTTCAAAAGAGTAAATTTGGAGTTTCCTGTAAGTATGCAAAACATGAATTTATTTACTAACATATTGTAGAAATATATGTCAAGAAGTAAAAATATAGTATTCTAAGCAAGCTAGTGCATGAGAAATAATATTAAGTTGCATAAAATAATTGTGGCTAAATTCACTAATACAAGATGCATACAAAAACTTATAAACAAACTATCTTATCAACCTACAGAAAACAATATTGAGAATTGAAATCACAGAAATATATATATAGTTGAATTATTGCATGTGTAGTAAAAATATAAAGAGGGGGGCTTGAGCACTTGGGTTTGGACCTAAACCAAGAAGACTCAAGTACTCGGAGGAAGAATAATCTAGGAAATAAAAATGCTTCTCATTGATAATAAAATGTGTTCATACATGAGAGATAATAAAACTAAAATTTCAGGTAGCAAGCATTCACTACTACTGACTCTAATCTCCCAAAAGTTCTCTCCCTAATGGGCTACTCAAGCCTTTTAAATATACAAAAATAAATAAGGGGCAAACTCCTTGAAGAGAGGACTCCTTCCCTCCAAAAATACTAGAAAATAGGATCTGGTTCCCTATGACCTCACAGCTACAGGGAGTGGTAGTAATTTCTCTAAGCCAACCAAGTTTTGATAATACTTTAGCAGGGGACAAGTCCAATATTTTTCTCTTGATTGGATTCCTTGTGATCTGTCCTGAATATTCTCAATATTCTGCACAATAAATGCATTAGGAACACAAGATATTACAATCATCTCTAACCTTCCTAAGAACACATTAAAGCTTTAAAATACATTATTGAGTGTAGAAGGAAAGGTTAAATGAGATTAGGAAATGTTAGATGAGCCTTAATTTGTATCTAGTTTGGAGGCCCATCAAGTACATAACACTTTGTGTAATGAACTTTAAACATTGCTTTGGGGACAAGTGTTATGGGAGCTTCCCCATAGCCAAACAGTTAGCAATTTTTGCAAACCACCATGTGTCAATAAATAAGGCAAACAATTGTTCATTAGAAAAGGTTTCTTTCCTAGACGACCATTTTTCTCGTTTGTAATTCTAGAGAGAAAGTGAATAATGACATTCTCTTTCCCAAGTTTATCAAGGATTTCAATATCAAACTTTTGTACCAAAATTAGCCACTTAGTCACCTTTCCATATCTAACCAATGTATTATTGAGTGATCAGTATGTATGAACACATGGTATATAGTAATATAGTGACAAAATTTGTTAATAAAATGCACAACAACTAGAAATCATTTCTCATTCACAATATAATTTTGTCTAGTAGGGGTGATTTTTACTAATATAGTAAATATCATACGACTTTTTTTCTTCCTTCTACTTAGTATCTGATGCTGATCAATCGAGATGTGGAAGGGTAAAGACTAGTTCAAGCCTTGTGAGATTGGTGCAGTGAAAAGTTTATTCTTAAGAGCTTCAAAGGCCTCTAGACATTGAATATTCCAAGAAAATTTATGGTTTTGGAGAGCAGTTGAAACAATGGGAAACTATTTTTGTAAAATTTTCAACAAATCTTTAGTAGTAGCTTGCTTAATTAGGAAACTAAGGACTTATTTCCATGATAATGGCACTAAAAGTTTTAGGATTACTTTGATCTTTTCAAGATCTACTCTAATACTAGTAGGTGCTATGTGGTGGCCTAAAACAATTACCTCAGTAAGGAGCATTTGACATTTTTCAGTACTAAGAGAAGGATTGGTTTATGAGCATCTTATCAGAATCATTTTGAGAATTTTCATGGCTTCTTCGAAAGTGTCACCATAGACAATGATGTCATCCAAATATATCTCAACACAATTATGAATCAAGTCTGAGAACATTCCAATGACATCCCTTTGAAAATTAGCAAGGGCATTACATAATTTGAAAAGTATTACTTGATAGGCATAAGTCCCCCATGGGTAGGTAAAGGTAGCATTCTAATGGTCTTCATTGGAAATCTAGATTTGATTATAGCCACTAAATCCATCAAGAAAAGGGAAATATTTCTTTCTTGCTAAGGTATCTATGACCTGCTCAATGAATGGTAGTGGAAAATAATCCTCGAGGGTTACTTTGTTAAGTTCTCTATAGTTAATGCATATATGCCATTTTTCCATTTTTCTTGGGCATAATTAGTAATGACGAGTCTCATTTTCTATTTGAAATAGGATAAATAAAGTTCACATCAAGAAATTTTGTAACTCTTCTTTAATGATGTCCCTAAGGATTGGATTAATTGATCCATCAACTAATGTGGATATTCCACTAGACAGTTCGTCACAATGGATCTGATAATTCTACATTATTATAGTTTTATTGGATCCATGGATTTGTAGATTTACTATTAATAGTGCATTCATGCGAATTAAAATTATGATGAAAATAAATAATGAAAAAATAAAATCTCACACACACATATTTGACATAAGATATGCTCTAGGAAACCCTTTTGGGAGAAAAACCCAACTGGAAGGTGAGATTGCTCCCCTCTCTTTTTCTCTGTTTGGAAATATGGCTATGAGTACAAAGAAGTATGGATCGTGGTCCGTGGGCTGCTACAATGTACACATAATCTTTGTGTGATTTAACTCCTATCCCTCTTGGCCATTTTTGCTAACTTATTGAACAAATGCACTCAAAAGAATGGAATCTATTTTCCTCTTAATAGCCTAATTATAACATGACCTGATAGCCTACTAATGGTTATGTTTGACTACATCAAATCTTAACTAGAGTTATAATATAGACTCTTCAAGATTCATTTACATCAAAATCATGTGGCTAGCCCATTTTCTAGGAATAATGCGGGCTAACGTGGCATCCTCTTGAAATATGGTGGTGAAAATAGAAAGGTCAACTTTTGAGTGGCATAAATTTTGCATACAAATTAACATGATTCTTGCATCATTGGAAATATATTTGCATGTAGAATGACATGAAAATGTGAGTATAAAAACAATAAATTTTTAGCCTCAAAAAACGTTGTTTGATGCCTCAAAAATGCTCATGGAAGGTTTCAAACCTTGTTTTGCAAAACGAGGTCCCGCTGGTAAAAAAGTTCCCATGAGTCGATTCCTCCACTTTTTCCACTTTGAATGCATTGATATGGATGAAAAACAATGTAATGCTCCAATCTAGATGACACCTCCCCATTTTGATAGGATTTTGGTCCCAAAAAGCTTCCACTAAATCAGGTGAGAACATTTTTCCTCCACCTTCTCTCTGGTGTACCATTTAGCTTTGCTTGGAAGTTTTCCTTTCAACCTAATTTGCCAAAGGTCATGCTACCTCTGTCTTATAGTTCTGGACCTCTTCTACAAAACTATACCTTCTTTCAACTCTTCCTCAACATATGGTTCCAAATCCTCCACAAAAGGTAGGACCTGTTCCTCTTCCTGGTCTAACATGGAAGTATCATAGAGTTTCAAATTCAATACATTCACAACTGAGTAAATGTACATATATGGTGGTAAACTGAGTCAATAGGAATTATCACTCACCTTTTCTAGTATCTTGAAGGGAGCATGCCTGAGGGCCTTAATTTTCTTACTAGGCCCCTGTAGCCTCTCCTTGTTCAACTGTAGCCATACTCTGTCTACCACATTGAATGATTTCATTGTTCTATGCTGATCATGCCTAACCTTATATTTTTTCCATGACTTCTATAGTGTCTCTTGTACCTGTATATCGATTTTCCATATCTTCTCTATATTTTTTTTAGCCCTCAGGGCGTCTCCTGTAAGATACCTCACTCTTCCTTGTTGCCCATATGCAATGACCAAAGGTGAAGGAAAAAAATATCCAAAACAGGCTTCAAATGGGTACTTTCCTATAGAAGTATGGACCGCTCTATTGTAAGAATGTTGTATATATACCAAATTTTCATCCCAGGTCTTCAGATTCTTTTAGTTGTATCCCCTCAGAAGCTGCACCAAAGTCCTATTGGCTACTTCAGTCTACCCATATGTCTGTGGATGGAATGATGTATATCTCTTCAACTTCATGTCCATCTTCTCCCACAATGTAGTCCAGAATGCACTAAGAAATATTGTATCCCTGTATGAAACGATGCTCCTTGGTATCCCAAAGTGCACATAGACCTACCCAAATAACAAGTTTGTTGCATCTTGCCCACTAATGGTCTTTTTACATGGCATCAGAACACACATCTTGCTAAACCTATCACCTGCCACGAACAAGTAGTTATGTCCCTTCATGGTTATTAGTAAACCTCCCATAAAGTCCATGGAAATTCTTTCCCAAGGACGAGTGGGTACAAGTAAGGGATGATATAGACCCTGTTTCTTGCTGGTACAACAAAGCGTGCATCCTCTTATGAACCTAGCTACCTGCTCTTGCATCTTGCACCAATACACATACCTCTGCAAGTTGGCCACGATCATCCCTCACCAAAGTGCCTTGCAACCTTAGAGGTGTGAGCTTGTCTAATCATATACAATCTCTCACCTTTAGGAACACATAACTTATCTAGCATGTAGAGAAACCCATCCTTGAGATGGTAGCCAACGGTGTTATTGCCATCGTGCACATGACTCTAATTCTACAATTGCTAAAACACCTCCTTGAAGTCCTCATCCTCTAAATAATGTTAGGTATAAACTATGATATTTGGTGTAGGTGGCCTTGAAAGCATGTCAACCAACTTGTTTGTGTTTCCATTCTTGTGCATGATCACCAACTAAAACTATTATAGAAACCCTATCCACTTGTAATGCCTAGTTTGTTTTAGCTTAATCTGGGCTTGTAGGTACTATACTGGCTGGTGATCTGTGTCGATTACTGTCTCCTTTCTCATTAGATAATGCTTCCACTTCTTTGCAGCTTGCACGAGGGTATAGAGCTCCTTGTCGTAGCTGTGGTAGTTAAGAATTTTCCCATGAAGTACTTCAGAATGGTAGCATACAAGCCTTCATCCTTTCCTCAAGGCCACTCCCATAACATAACCACTCGCATCTATTTCCACTTCAAAGGGTTGTTGCAAGTTGGTAATGCCAAAACTAGTGCTTGACTGATTTTCTTCTTTAGCTCCTCAAAATCCCTCTGCTAACCATTTCCCCACTATAAAATCTTGTCACCTGTTGTTATGGTGTGGAGTGGTGTTTCTACTACTGAAAATGAGGCTATGAATTACCTTAGGTACTATGTTGCCCTAATGAAACTCCTGACCTCAGAAACATTAGCAGGCACTTGCTATTTCATGATGGCCTCCATCTTGGTAGGATCTATCTCCAACTATCCTCCACCTATTACATACCCCAGATACACCAAATACTACTATGCAAACTCACACTTCTTAAGATTGGCTAGCAACTGATGCTTCTTTAATGTCTCCAACATCTGCATCAAATGAGAGATATGCTCTTCCCATGTAGCACTATAAACCAATATATCATCCAAATAAACAATAACAAATGAATCTATAAAAGGGCATAATACATTATTCATTAATCTCATAAACATAGTTAGTGCATCGCATAGGCCAAGTGGCATGACTTACCTACCTGGTTGTGAAGGTTGTCTTCCAGGTATCTTCTTCTTTTACTCAAACCTAGTGATATCCATACTTTAAGTCCAACTTGGTGAAGTATTTTTCTTGCTACAATTGATCCAACATATCATCTATCTAGGCCAGGGGGTATCTATTCCCGAGTGTTATTTGATTCAACACCCTGTAATCTATACACATATGCCAATTCCCATCCTTCTTTGGCACAATGATGATGGGTGACCCACATGGCGATGTGCTCGATTGAATGACACCCTATTCTAGTATCTGCTACAATTGTTTCTTCACTTCACTTGCTTCTAACAAACTTCATATACAACCCAATGTTTAGTAATAGGGAGTCTAGCAATAGCTGGATCTTGTGTTCCACTTACCTCCTAAGTGGTAACCCTTTAGGCTCTCGAAACACATCCATGTATGCATGTAGAAAATCTTCCAGTTGTTGTTTTTGTTTCTTAGTACACCCCTATAGGGATGCCTTACTTCTTACTGACTCTTCTGCAGACTAGATTTCTCTTAAAAATAATAAAATATAATTATTGCTGTAACTAATCAATTTCTTGGCTTGGTTGGCATTTACTAGTGAAATTTTCAACTTGCCTTTGTGCGCCTTGGTGATGAACGATTTTCCAACCTTGATGAGCCAATACTGGTTAGCTCTCTACATGAATATTTCATCTTGCATGTACATTTAGGGACTCCCAAACACGAATCCACATACATCAAGGGGAACCACATCTAGTTATACTTCATCAATAAAATCAACACTGATAGCAAATCTCATCTTGCACTGTTTTGTTACCCTCATCTCTGCATTCTTATTTACCCATCCCAACAAATATGGGTTTGGATGATCATGAAATTATAGCCCCAACTTATTGACCAGCTTCGCTGCAATGAGATTCACTTGTGATCCTAAGTCAAATATAACATCAATCTTGTTCATCTTGAACTGTATATTTATATGGAATATCTTGGTCATTTCTTTCTCTTCATGTTGCTGAAGGCTACTCAGATTCACCTCCTTAAGCACCGATCTGCATATAATCTTCTCATCCATGTCTGAGTTTCTTTCAACTTGGTTGCTCAAACCAGTGGCCATGAGATTCATCTTCTTATTATCTTTATTTTTTTCTTTAGATTCAACTTTGGATACAACTTCCAACATTTATTCTCTGTATGGCCATCAATGTTGGAATGGTTGCTGATATCTTTACACTGGTATGTTGTGGTTGCCATATTTTTATCTTTTCCCCCTTTTTTCTTCTTCTTCCCCTCCTTAGAAGTGCCTTGTTTCTCCTTTTGATTTGATCCACTTGATTACACTCTCTTTAGGCCTATGTTTTCTCGGTATTTTTCCTGTATACAAGCCTTATCCACTCATTTGGGTTTGAAAAAAATTACTTGCTCCCATAGATGGCAGTGTAGACCCTCCAAAATTCAGAAGTACATCTGGGTTCTTTGGGGAGATACCCAACATTATAACCATCTTTCTGAAATCTATGGTGTTCTCCTACACGCTTTGGCCCAACTTTTGCTTGAAGTAGTGCCATTGGATCCATTGTTCAGCTACGTACCTAATAGGTAAAATTGTGACTTAATGAGGGTTTTGAAGTCCTCCCACTTAGTCACCAAAGGCTCTCTCTCCAACCTCAGGGTCTCCATGTGGCTCTCCCACAAAGTCAGTGCATGACCCTCTAATTTCAACCGCAAAAATGAAATATTATATCCTTCCTCAATTTAATAGACATTGAAATACATTCCATTTGCTGCAACCAGTGATTAAGCTTCAAAGCGTCAATCTTGCGATGCTATGGCTTGGTTTCGACTTTTTCTTCCCTTTTAAATAGGGCTTGAGACTGATTCATGACACTTGAACTAGGTTGATCTTTTACAGGTTCTTTCTTTGATTGGTTCTTCGTTTCTTCCTGATCTCCTAAACCCCCTTCTGATTTGTCCTTTGCATTTGAACCCCCATCTTCTTTAAACACCCCAATATTATTGTTTAGGCCACTAGGAGGAGATTTACATTACAACTTATATTAGCGACTTGCTGTCCCAGCTGCCAAAACCTCTACTTTGTAGGATCACAGGGTTTATTCATAGGTTCCTCGGCCATGATTCAGTTTTTTCGACTTTTAGTCATGTCATTCTAGATCCCCTACAAATCTCCACAAAATACCTAAAGAAACCTACTCTAATACCATTATGATCCGTAAACTACTGTGGATATTCCATTGGATAATTCATCACAATAAATATGATAATATTACATTTAAAATATGAAATTCTACACTATTACAATTTTATTAGATTTATGGATATGTAGATTTATTGTTAATAGTGCATGCATGAGAATTAAAATTACGCAGAAAATAGAGAATGATAAAATAAAATCTCACACACACATTTGACATGAAATATACTCTAGGAACCCTTTTGGGAGAAAAACCCAACTGGAAGGTGAGGCTACTCCACTCTTTTTCTATCTGGAAATATAGCTGTGAGTATAAATAAGTATGGCTCATGGCCCATGGGTTGCTACAGTGCAAGAATTATCTATGTGCTCTACCTCCTATCCCTCTTGGATATTTTTGCTTAGTTATGGAACAAATGCACTCAAAAGAATGGAATCCATTTTCCTCTTAGTGGCCCGGTTTTAACACAACCCAATAACCTACTAGTGGTTAGGTTTGACTACCTCAAATATTAAACAGAGTTACAATATAAAATCTTCTAGAGTATTTTACATCATAATCATGTGGTTAGACCAATTTCCATGAATAGTGCAGGCTGACGTAGCATCCTCTCGAACTATGGTGGTGAAAATAGGAAGGTCACCTTCTTAGCGACATAACTTCCGCATACAGACTCTGATTGACATGATTCTTGCATCGTTTCAAAGGTCTCTGTGTGTAGAACAACATAAAAAGGTGTCACACTAAAGTGATATAGTTTTACCCCTAGAAAATGTCATTTGATACCTCAAAATGATCCGATAAGGTTTTAGACTCTCTTTTGCCAAACTGGGTCCTTTCAGTAAAAGTGGTCCCATGAGCTGATTCCTCCACTTTTTCCACTCTAAATGCATTGAGATGGATGGAAAACAATATAATGATCCAATCCGGATTATTAATTTTTCATTGGTGTTGTTTGGAACCTTTAATATAGATGTGGTGAGTACATATACTCAGATGAATTCCCTTCATATAAATGTAACTACAAGCAAACACATTATGGTATTTTCCTACTGTTTTTATTAGTTAATATTTTTTAGGGTCATCTATATTGAATTTGATATTCAAAGTTTTCCCTAGATAGATTTCAGTTGATGTACTTTGATTTGCAGGGGCATTAACTACTGGAATGACTAAATGATTTTGATCCTCCATTTCTTCTGAATAGAGGCTCTCTTGAACATGTGATCCCATAATTTTCTCCACATAGGGATATACTGAAATACGATCTAGATATATTATGAAATTGCGAGGGAGATCATTTTCAATTTATCTAATGAAAATTGATACGTGGTTTAAGGAGAGGAGAAGTAGTAGATCTTCATTGTCGCTGTGTTCTACCCAAGAGGTTTCCTCATGTTTAGATGAAGGCTCGGCAGGGGGGTAGAGCGTGGGATTTTTAGAGGAGTTACCTAGGAGATTGTCATATCTCTTAACCTGAAACCAACATAGGAATTTGTCGTGGCTAACCAAGATTTACCTAAGATCATAAAGCATGCTAGATATTCACAAGAGTCCATAGAAACTATGACATCACCTATTATACCCCCAGGCTTAATTGTAGACCTACTGACTAATTAAAGGATAGCGGGTGTTTCTCTGAGGTTAGTTAATCATATGTTTTCCATTGTTTCTTTTGAAATTACATTATCAACGCCCCAAATCTTAATTAATATATTAGGTATGGGCATACTAAATGATATAAACATTGACAACTAGACTTCCAAGGTCTACATATTTAGTCATTAAGACCTTTCCTAGCATCAAATATGATATCTTCCCAATAACTTGAATGATTGGGGGGTACTTTTTCTTTATCCCTAGATTCCTCAAACATAACTCTCAAAAAACATTTGTGTACATTAGGACATATTTGATTGCTTGAAACAAAGGAATTTTACACACACATTTCTAAGTTCTCCTAAAAGATCAAATTTAGGTTGAATCAGAGGCTTATCTATAGATAATCATTTAGGAAATGGTGTAGCTAGAGTATGCTTCGGTAAGTTATGATGATTTGTGTTTTGTAGGGAGGATGTTGGTGGGGTTAAGGGAAAATTCTTATTTTCCACTTCATTACTCCCCTCCTTATGATCTTGTTAACTAATAAGAGGTGAAGTTCTACCATTTACCACCTTCACTAAGTGAATTTGGATATCATCATAATCTAGAGAAGAGACAAAATAACTTAAGTAAGGTGGTAACTCAACATTATAAGTGGGATGAGCTACTTTCTTGTTTGGGTGAGGTATATTTTGGGTAGGAATATGAGGTGGTATTAGGGGTTGTTGAGAAGAGGGTAACTCCAATTGTTGTTGGTGTTGGGTTGCGGGTCATGATTGAGGCACATATTGTTGAGGCTGACTCCCATAGGGTATGGGCCTTATCCAACCTCGTTGTCAAGGTTGGCCCTGGGCTTGAGGAGACCATTGTTTCCAAGGTATAGAAGGATACCACTATTGTGAATGTTGTAAGGAGAGAAACTTTATGTTAATTGTTATGTCATTCTAGGTGGTCGAGGTATCCATGGTCTTTTCTAAGCCAAAAAATAGATCTATTCGGTTTGTTCATTGACTCCTTGGTAAATTTCCTTAAGGTTCACACAAGGAGGAATAATATTTTGTAGCATGGATTTGTTTGAAGATGTACCACATATGTATATACTATTGAGAGGAAATTCTTGTAGAGGATGATTTTTTCTACATTTGGAAGAAAAGATAGCTAAAGCTAGATTTGCCTCCTCTTTATTTCTTTTTTCCTAGAAAGTATCCAACTGTGAGCTTAATGAGATATGAATGTGAATATATAATTATCTAATAAATTCCCTATGTTAGGTTGAGTAACTCCTCTGTTAGATTACTTAATCTCCCTTGTGATTTCATTCCCAGGTCCTTCACCTAATTTGTGTTACCTCTTGAATATCACCTTTAATTTTAGAAATTTTTCATAATCATTATGAATATACCCACCCCATAATATTTGATATATTTATTATTTATTATATTTATTTTATTATTTTTATATTTTATATATTTATATATATATTTATATATATTTAATATATTATATATATATATTTATTATAATATATATATATATATATATATTATTATAATATATCTCAAATCAATCATTCCTATTTTTGAGAAAGATAATAGTATTTAGGTTTAGGATCTAATGTGTTTGCTTTGTTCGTTGCAGATTATATTGAAATTTTGAATTTTTCTCTAGGATTTCCTTTGCCCTTTTTTATTATCTTGAAGGTTTCTTCTCTGATATCCCATACTTTATAATATTCTTGGTATTTATTTAATAAATTATTTCTCATTTCTTCCCAAGTATTGATGGAATTCTCACCAAGCCCCATGAACCATTGGAGAGTTTCTTCTTTCAGGGTGGCGGGAAATACCTTTATTTTCTGGGCATAAAAGTCATAATCATAGCTTTGACATAGGACATCAAATTCAAAGAGGAGAATTTCTAGATCCTCACTAACCAACCCATGGAAATTAGGGAGGGTAGATGGTGGAATGTCTTTTGTTTGGACTAAGTCCATTGGGATCTTGGATAGGAAACTCAAACATGACTAGTTCCTTTTGACTCATTCCTTCTAATTCTTTTCCCATGTTGAGAATGGATCTTTAAAAAATTCAGGCTCTTATGACCCCACTGAGGGACTAGTTCCTTTAATAGAATTTTCATGATTGTCCTCATCTTGACATTCAGAATGGGGAGGGTTTGGACTAGGAGAGTTTATAATAAAGTTAATTGTGAGTTCACACCTAGGATGGTTTCCTATGTTATTGGATGTTGTTTGTCCAATTTTAGGTTTGGTTTCAAGGATTCCTAGGGGTTAACTCTTATTTTTTCATTTCCTATCAATGTTTTAGTGTCGCAAGTGGCTCCTTTTTTCCAGGGAAGGGATCTCGAGGATTTTTAGTCCCTCGAGTGATGCATCATAAAATAACCTAAAGTGTAATAATTTGGAAGAAAATAACTACTTAGCTAGTCTAGGTGTCTTTTCTCTTATTCCCAGTGTAAAACAATTAAACCTAACATCCTTTAGTGCCTCCCTAGGAAACAAAGGCAAGATTAATAGTCCTTCAATATTGGTTTATTTTGATCCTAGGAATACTTTGTCATTTAATCATCAACTTGGGTTACTCTTATTCCGATGAGACACTTACATGATCTATGCAAGATGTAGGTACATGTATTGATTGATAAGATGACACTAGTTCCAGTTTCAAAATTCCCTACTATAAGTAAAGTAAACTAAGTAGAATGAAATAAGATGCAATATTCAGAAATAAAATGAGTTGTAAGTTTTGAGACTAGTTGATGGATTCATGCATATAGGTTGAGCATCAAATATGATAACTCAACTCTGAAACTAAGCCAAAAACCTTTTACATGAAAGAAAGAAATCCCATTTAAGATAGGTCCCAATGCTACTTATGTAATAAAAAATTAAACTAGAAAACATCATAAAGTTCTTCTTTAAATTAACAAAGATCAGAAAACTATGGTGATAATTCTATAACACACATCCATATATCGATAGTTATGAAAACAAACAATAAATTAGCAACATTTACAATCATACACATTAATAGAATAACAACAAAATAGGATACTAACATACATGTAATTGGTAGCATGGCTCCTTGTAGAGGGCCTTGGCTCCAGGCTCTTTTTGCCTCACACTCTGCTAATCTACAAGTTGGAAACTCAAACTTAAGCACAAATCAATTCTTTTTATTAAGGGAATCGATCAACTTACAAATTTAGTGTTCAACCCACTCTCTTTTTTAATCAAAACATATTACATTATATAATAAAGGTTCATGTCTAGTTTTAGAAAATGTATAACAACTAGTAAATGCAAAAACAAGTCATCCCAACACTATCCATTGTTGGTTGAAATAAAACTATGATCCAACATTAATCATTAGCATACACATCACATGGGTAGAAACTTCGTTAACTCAGTTTCATTTTTTATTGATTGTAATAGTTGGAAACATTCCAAAAATACACCTGAGCCTTAAGCAATGAATGGAAAACAACATCCTTTTGTGCATATGCTCCACAATAAATGAGGGATGAGGTCGAGTGTTGACTAGTTATCAAAATTATCACCAAACATGTGAATGGTTGTTTTGAACAGGGTTAATGACTCCCAAAAGTATGTTTCAATAGTAATGATGCAAAATATTCAAAGATTTTTTCCATGTTTGGTCAACTTGTTAGTGTTGAACATTTCACATACTATCAAAATCAATGTGTACTCACATCATGATTTAGCATTAAGTAATCTAGGAAGTATCGCACCAAAATATTCCTTCTTTTCATACTGTAAAGGAAAATATTATTCACAAGATTTATCAACTAAATTCATAAATAAACAAGTATTCAAAGGAGAAAATAAGGATGTATATTGAAGTTTTCTATGTTTAATACCATTTATGTAGTCTGGAAGGGCCATCTATAGAAAATAACTTTTATGCTCACCAAAAGAGATGGATTTTTCAACCCATTAATGAGACCATTTTAGTGATTACCAAAGTATATTTTGTATGTTGTTGAGGAAAGAAGAATTTTGGATATTTTCAGTGAAGGAAGAATTTTGATAACTCTAATAAAAGAATTTGGGCAATTTCGATGGGAGAAATTGGGTGACTACCAATAGAAGGATTCTTCAACTCATTAAGGGAGATGATGACATGGACAAACTAGGAGCTAATAAGTGGACATAAATACCATATCAATAGCCATGTTTCATGACATCAACCAATTTCCATGTTAGCAAGATGTTAGTGTTAAAAAAATATAGAGCCAAAATATTGTTTTGGACATAACATGATCAAATTAACTAGAAATTAGGTGAATTTTTGGGATTAATTATGCAATGTCAAGGGATAAAAAAAGTGTTAGTGATAGCCACTAGCCAATTATATTGAAGTTTTATAGAAATGAAAACTTAGTGATTTTTAAAAATATGGTTACACTCTTTAACAAACACTCTGTTTTTGATGAAATTTTTGTGGTAAGTCCAAAAAGTAGGTATAAATATACCTAGTTGGGGTTTTAGCCAAATCCCAAGGGGTATGAATGGAGACAAGAAAAAGACAAAAATCCACTATTTTAAGACACTTTTATGAGATTTTGGAGATTTTTAGAGGAAAAATGACCCCAAATCACAAAATTGGAAATTTTTTTATTTGACATTTTACCTACTCATCAATCTAGATAATTGTTCCTAGGTGAATTTTTTCTAGAAATGATTTGCTTGGGAGATAACCAATTTCATTAAAAATTCTCTCTAGGAATGTAAAAAAAGCAAAGTTGAAAATTCCAAATTGATATAGAATTTGACTAGAGTACCATATTTTAATATGAAAGTTGTTATGTACTCACAATAAATGTCACTATCTATTCCCAATATAAAAGTTTTTCTAGTTCTTGACATGTTTACTTTTGTAAGTGGTATAATTTATCCTTTAAGAATAGTTGCATAGTGAAAAGGGGCACAATTTAGAAGAAATAGCAAACTTCAAAATTATGTAACTTTAAAGTCATGACACATAATGAGGCATACATATAGTCATTGGAAAGTTGATTTAGTGTAGAATGTGTCCAAGAGATCATATATAGTTTAATGAATTTGTACTTCATGGGTTGGGGTCAATAATTATTTGTATCCTAATTAATGAATTTAAAAAATATATATGCATAATTTCTAACAACAATGGTTGCTTGCACATTTGTAGAGTTAGGGGTACAAGAAAAAGTAGCCATGCCCAAGAATTATAGATTAGAAACATGAAAGATGCACAAAGAGTTTGTGGTCATGAAAGAGAAGCTAAAAGCCTAAACAACAATTTACGTAATGAGGAAACAAAGTCTAATGGACATAAGAGTAACATGGAACCAATAAAACTGATAGAGACTATGAGAAGCTTGAATATAGCAGTGCAAAGTTACATAACTGATATTGAAAGAATAATGAGATCGTTAGGGGAACAAAATCAAATAAGTACTCATTTGTTGTAAAGTTTGAATAAGCTACAAAGACAAATGATGAATGGATGAACTTCAATACATGAGGAAGAAGGAAACCTCATGCAAGGAGGGATAGCTACAAATGATACAAACACTTAAGAAGTGATAGTAGAGCTCAAAGACTTCACTAATCACCTACTCATTCATCCAAGAATTTTGGTGCATCTAAAAGTTCAAGGAGTACTAGCCAAAAGTATCCTGTTGTTAGGCATAAAAAAAAGGGCATGAATTGGGTAGCTTGCAAGGTGAACTTAGGAAATTGAGCCATCAATACTTGACAGTGAAAACAAAAGAGGACATGATGCTAAAACTTGGTTTCTTGAAATTAAAAAAAATAGTTTCAACGACATAGTTACTTATCTAATCTATAAGCCAAGATTTCCATATGTTAGATACCTAATCCCTAAGGATTGATGTATATTGTAAATATTAATCTAGGTATATTAAGAGTCATAAGTGAATATCAAGAGTCATTGGAGGTCTTGGAAGATGAAACCAAGAATCACCTCCTCAAAGTATTTATATATGGCTCACATTATTGAAATTAATTCAATCATGGAGTTATTCAATATACCCATTCTGATAGTGGTATCAAAGCTGATTATTTATTGATACCTCCATGATTTGGAGCTATGCATTTTTTTCTTTCCAATTTCATTATTGTCAATAGAAAACCTGATTTCGTGAAGACAATCTTGTGAACATTGTAGTTGATTCCCTTTTCCCCCATTGTTACACAACATTTTGTCACTGTCCCTGTACTCCCCGTTATTTGATCCTGGACGACCTCTACAACGAACCCTACATGCTTACCCTTCACGAAGAAACTCCCATTATGTCCCTCTTCATGAGCAGATCAATTCCCTTTTGCAGCATTTCCCCAAAAACTTCTGTTTTTCCTAGTTTACAAGACCGATGCTAATGTCCTTTGTCCTCCTCGCACCGATGTGTAGGGATTAACATTGTACCTAGCACCGACCGGAGCGACTGAGCTTTGTTCCAGTCACACTGGTCCTCTTATGGAAAGTTTTTTAAATAAAGAGCTGAAGCTTCCAGCTCTAGAAGCTTTGTAACATAAGTCTAGTAAATGGTTTGGCCGGATGGGGTCGAGGATGTCAGTTTGGGCTCTTTTCCCCTATAATGATGGAACTACCACAAGAGATAAGACCTTCTCCCATGAGAAGAGGATCCATCTCCCATCCATTCATCCTATATAAACCTCCCTTTTTCCCAAGCACACACTAGTGTTAATGTTGGTGTGCTAGTGCTAATTAAGTTTGGAGTAAACAACAAGCTATTCATAATTGTAGCTCTCTAGTTGTGTGAGGGAGAAGTGTGAATTTTGTTTAGTGTGAAGCCTAAAGGGAAGAGCCTTAAAACTACTGTTATTTAGGTCATCATGTAATGTTAGAAGAAGTGTGTGGGAACCTGGTTTTGTCAGAGGATAATGGCAACGTCAAGACGATGGTTGTAATCTCTTCTTGATTCAATATATATGAAATTATCGGTTGATTTCCTACATGATTTGTCATCTTACATGTTCATGGCTTAAATTTTCGTGACTTGTTAAGTAGGTTGAATTATAATTTGTCAATTATCATGGTTGTTGTTTGTTGTTGTTTACTTGTTTCAAGTGTTTAAAGAAGTAAGTGAGAGATAGCTGCAGCGAGCAAGCAAGGACATCATCAAACAGGATAAGTGTACTAAGAGGTAGGCCCTCTTAATTGGTTATACCTTAAGGAAATCTTCCATAGAATGTATGAGTTGTGGCTAGACCCATTATCGGGCTAGAGGAATTGTTTGTGTCCACACTCATAATTTTATGTCACCACAAATTGGCGACTCTACTGGGGAGCCAATCCTTCTGTTTATCTTGTTTGAGATTTCATGATTTCGTGAGAACTTTTCTAGTTCAACTTTTTCCCTTTGGTTATGTTTCTTTTCTTTTGCTTACTAGTATGAGTTTGAAATTCATAGAAGCGGATCTGGTCCCTGTTTTTTTTTTTTTTTTTTCTTGGCTCCCTCGCTCAACGCACTTAATCTGCTGATAGTCACACTGATTAGCACGATATGCTAAGAAACAGTCGTGCCGACTGACCTCTGGTGCTTGTTGTCAGTAACGCAGTCACGCCGATGCCTGTAAGTGAAGATTAGGGTTTATTCCGAATCTTGGCTAGTGTGTTTTGCTCTCATGATTTCAACCCTGTAACCTTTTAGACTATCTTCTCCCTAACTAGAGAGCTTCATTAAGCTTGGTTTGTGTTCTTTCTTCGTTTAGCCCACCCTATGATGTGTTAAGTCTAGCCCCGTGTGAAGTTCCTTTTTATTTTTTCTTTGAATCCCTCGATCAGTGCTATTTTTGGCCAAATAGTCGCGTCGATCAGGCCTATCAGTGCTATTTTTAGCTTGAAAGTCGTGTCGATCAACGCTACTTTTGGCCCAAAAGTTGCTCCAGTCTCTGAGTTAAGAAAAAGTTAGAATTTCTCCCATTCCAGTGCCAGTGTGTCTTGACCCTCAGACTCTCTTCTTCCTCCCAGAAGTGACTAGGATGCTTTGTTTGCTTCATTTTTCAATTGAATGAGTGAAGGAGTCTTGTTTGTTCTCTTATTTCAAGTATCTCTTTTCTCTTTCCAAGCCTAGATTACATTGCTTGGTTTCTCGATTGAAGCATTTACGTGTTTGGTTGGTTCGATTGAGGGAAGAAGTTATTTTTAGTTTCATTTATCATGCTTTGGATTTGATTGATGCTTGTTTGTTTGGAATTGTGAAAATTTTCATTACAGTGCTTTATGTAAAAGATTCATTTTGCATTTTATAAAAAGAAGTGTTAGGTTCCTATACCAATAGGAGTCATAATTTTTGAATGATTGAGATTAAACCTGTAATATGTACATACCTTTGCCTTCTGCAAATGTTTTCCATATTCAAAAAATTAAAAAATGTAAAGAGGGTATGTCTTAAAAGAAAAATCAAAGGATAAAAAGAATAAGAAAAGGTCCAAAAAAGTGAAAAATATGAACCCCAAAAAGGAAAAAAGACCATGAAAGTGAGCAAGCCAAAATGCCACTACTCTTTACTTTTATGCATAATAATGATTGTGTGCAGTTTGTTATTCATGCCACAATCCATGGTAATCAAACTATTTAATCTTGATTATGCCATGCTTTAAATTTCATATTGATAGTTAGAGAATATAATCTGACCAAATTGCTTAATCTTGGCAGGCCATTAGATAGGTAGAGTAAATAAAAGGAGCTCAAGTATTCAATCTGAGCCCTTGGATGTAATAAGGTTAGATTTACTTAGTTTACCATTGTAAAGAGAAAGAAAAATATTTGATAAGGGTTTGCTAGCTCAAATGCACCCTAATAAAGAGAAGTGAAAATGGTAGGATGAGTAGATAGGTAAGTAGAAGAAAGGTTGTAGAAGTATGGTGATTGATTAGACAAAAACATGTTTATCATCTGTTCCATCATGAAAGTTCTATAGAAAATGGACAATCAAGCATGAAATTGGATATCAAAGGCAATTAATTAACTTCCCTCATTCATTTCACTTTTTACTTAACTAATTTCCCACAATAAAGTTCAAAGTACTTAAAAACCATAAATCAAAGAGGCTTAGAGCATTTCTCTGACTTTTGGAGGGACCAGACCCTCGGCTGAATGACTTATAAGCAATAAGTACTAAAATACCCCTCATAAAAATTCATCCCCCCCTTCACTTCATTAATTTTCCCTAATAATACTCCTTTCCAAGGTTAAAATACTTTTACCTAGGAAAAGTATTTATTCCCCCACATAAATCATTTTCATATCAAAAACCCACAAAAACACCTTATCCTAAGTATTTATGTTAATGTTGGAAAAGCATTAAAATGCGAAAAAACATTTACTTAGGATATGGTGCCCCTTTTTGCTAATTTTATTTATTAAATCTCGTAAATAAAAACCCCTTTTTCCCCATATATATTTAACTCCCGCATATTAACTAGCCCTCTACCCTAGTTTAAAATATAAACTATGATTTCACCCAAACCCCGCAAACTAACTAATAGATTTGCGATTAAGTTAGATAATCCCTTGTTTAAACTCATCGCTAATGATCCTGACACCTTAACCCTACTTTAATCCTTCATTAACTCAAAAAACACCACACTAAATCACCTGTCGGGCCCTCCACTAGCCTCCGTGCAGCTTCCTCGCTCAATCACTGTACGATTGCCTCCCTCCACATCTAATGGCCTTTATCCATTTTGGACGGGTCCGACGTCCAAACAATACCCGCCCTAAAAAGTTGTTTTCCGTCAGGCCTCCGATGCTATGTGTCGTTCAATTTATGGAATCGGGCGGCGTCCCCCCAATACCACAAAGCGCCCAAAAGTGGTGCGATGGAAACCAATTACTGCCCACTCGCTACTGTTCACCTCACTACACGACAAATGACCAATGTTCACCCGTACCCGCCAAAATTGACTTTCGCGCATAAAGCCAAAAAGAAATCCCAGCTCAAGATCAAAGACCAATTAGGTCCCTTTATTTGTAATAGCAAAGAAGCTAGAAAGGAGGCAGACCTAATCCTTCAAAGATTAAATCTAAAACAGAGCTTCATATGGAGATATGATCCCTTGGATTTCATCTACAAAAGAAGGCATAAAAACAATATGGCTCCCTATATTCATCATCGCATCCCTGAAATAGAAAAGTATGCCAACCAATTGCAATGGGTGGAAAATACTTTAGAGGACAGGGATAGTACTGAAGTTGCTGCGGAAAACACATTAATTGACCTAGAAAAATAGCTTGATGAGGATTCTTTACTATAGGTTCCAGAAGAATCAAAGTTACCATAAGAATCAAAAGTACCAGACCTATTAGAGGTACTAGAGAAACCAGACATACCAGAGAAATCAGAGAAAACAGATAGACCAGAGGCCACCATGAGTAACCCCCAGTCTTACAGACTCCTCTAAATGAGGAGAAAAGCCTCAAGAGAAACAGGGAAGGGGCCACTACTTTAGAGAGAGCAACATCACAAGCCTATGCAGAGACAAGCTAGGCTAAAAGACAAAGAGTGAATACTGTCTCTGAATAAGAATATACAGAGGAGACAGTTGAGGTTACAAGCATAGAAAGAGATGGGAGTAGGCTTGCCACTCCATCTCGAGGCACTCTAGAACCTTCCACATCACACACTCAGATGTTGGAAAGGCAACAAAGTGTTGAGGTATCCTCTTTCAGGATCCCATCATATAAAGACCAAGATATCAAGGAGAGATACAAAGAAATAAAGGCTAGAAATGAGAGGCTGAAAGCCCAAACCTATGCACAGTATCTGAAGATGACCCCTACCAATCAAACAAGGCTTATGTCAGCCTTTGATGTTAAAGAGGGGAAAATGTAGATGACTTTCATCAAGCCAACCACTCAGTAGCCAAGAACAACATCAGATTTTAAGAAAGTGGATTTTGAAGTACTGGCAAGGGATATTCATCCCATTGACCAGATTGAGTTGCATAAGCAAATAGGTGAGATGATTTATTATACATTGATAGGGAAAGCCATAGCAGCCCGCCAATTGCAGAACTCTTTAAACAATATGTCAGCTCAGTTTCAGTTGGAGAAGGCACCTTCACAGGCCAAAGATACAAGAATCAAGTCCTTAGATGTGAAAGAAATAGAGCAACTAATTAAAAAGAAGAATGATGACATTGCTGCACTAAAGAAGCAGCTCAAAATTCCCTAGCTGCATCACCCTCAAACAAT
This sequence comes from Pinus taeda, assembly GCA_000404065.3. Lineage (NCBI taxonomy): Eukaryota > Viridiplantae > Streptophyta > Pinopsida > Pinales > Pinaceae > Pinus > Pinus taeda. The sequence continues at coordinate 9,095 of APFE031331661.1, read as the reverse complement.
GGAAGTCCTAGAAGCACAAAAAGGACATGAAGAGCTTATGGACCTAGTCCTAAAGCTAAATGATTAGCTTAAAGAAATAGAGAAGGAGTTGGACACTTTGATTCAGTCCAAGCAAAATGACATGGCCACAACTTCCAAGACTGTCATTCCCACAATATCAACAGTATTTCCTTCCACATTGGCATCAACATTGGCACCTACAGCTCCACCTACCACAACACTGTCAATTACAACTGAGTCCACTACAACCGCAGGTACATCAACTGAGAAAACAACAGAACTGGTAAAAGATATGGAGGAGATGTCCATCCAAGCTATAGAGCTCAAAAGATTAAAGGAGAAAGTGGCAAGTTTGGAAACTGATTGCAAACTTGCCCAAATTCAGCAAAGGGAAGAGACACAGAAGGCCCTAAGAATGGGTGAGAAAATCAAAGTCCTAGAGAAATATTTGACACTGCAGAAGCCACTAGGACAGACTAAAGAGATGCTCTGGGCCAATATCATTGACTCTGTCAATGATATTTGGCTATCAATCCAAGTTATATTTGAGTAAACAGAATTAGTGAAGATAGCCACTAAAGCTATCCAGAAAGTGAGGGAAGAATTAGGAGATAAACCCGAGGATGCAAATTGACTCATCCACCTCTGGAACAGTAAGAATAGATATGAGCTCCATGAGCTTGGCATAGAGGATAAGAATGAAGCCATCCTATAGATTAAAAAGGTTCTTTCCAAAAGAAACCTCATGCTCAACTTAGAAGAAAAATGCCATAACATGCAGGTAGCCATTGACAGGTTTATGGCTAAATTTCAAATTTTTAGGGTCAAAAGCCTTCCTAGTCCTATGGTCATCAATGAAAAACTTATGACTGAATTGGACTACAGTGATAGACTCAGGAGGTTGGCTAAGGAACAAGCCAACTCTTCAGGCATTAAAGCCTTGCCAACATGAAAAGTATTATATGATACATTGGAGAACATGTTTTTCCTAGAACATGAGGTGAAAAATTTGTTTCTCACCAAACCCAATTTTGCAAAATACACAGAGGCAGACGAAATCTATAGAAGAATGTTGAAAATGAGATTGCCTGAGACAGAATGGTGGGAGAACATGAAAAATTTACTATGAAAAAGTTTTACATCAGAAAGTTACCACAATAAATCTAAAGATAGCCAGGTGAAACATGTAAAAGACAGATTCAAAGGGTAACAGAGTCAAAGAGTGTCAGTAAAACATCAAAGTAAAGAAGATTCCAACGTAGAAATACCACAACTATCAGCCAGCTTAAAGGGCTCCACCTCAACAGAAACAACCAGCAACACCATAATAAAAGGGACAACATGAAACAATTTAACATCTATCTCTATCTTCATGTAAGAAGATATTCTTATTCCCTAGATTAAGTCTCAAGTTTTTTTGAGATATTTTGTAAATACTTTTGTATAAATACTTCACATTTCGAAGTAGGTAGGTGGATGCCAAGACATTTCTATAGACTTTTTCTCTCAAATCAAAGTTCTATTGTATCAATGACTAGATTGGGTTGCTGGATCAAGGAATAAAGATAATATATTTTACAGGATTCTTGTGTAAAGCGAAATACAAATAAGTATTCTCTCATGTTTACTATTTTTTTTCTTATGTTTCTTCATAATCTTATTTGTTTCTCAAAAATCTAAATGGATAACAAGGAATGATATTTCAGAAATTTCTTGAATGCACTCTGTCTTGAATGTTTTACATTTGGAATGTTTTCTCCTAAACTATCTTAGATATGGAATCCTTCACTGCTCCTTAGGTTCTGTAGTTTTTCTCTGGTCTATAGCAAAGGATTCTTGATTGCCCTTTGTTCATGACCACCCTCTGTTCTTCATTTTGATCCCGGTCCAAGGATTCTTAAGTGCCCTTTCACCCTGGTTAGAATCATTTCATCCATCAAACATGAATATTTGCCTTTTTCTTTGCTAGTCTGCCCTGTAAACATTCCCTTTAATAATCTGGTCCAGTTATGCTATCCATTGATTGACTCCATAGTCCAATGGCTTGAAGACTTAGCTCTATCCATTTGCTCTAAGAATTCCACCACCCAACCTTCAATTCAAAACAAAACCCCATGAACATTAAGAACTAGCCTAAAATCCCATAAAAACAAAGATAAATTATAAAGAGAAAGCCCTCTCTAGACTTAGGTTGGCTAGAGCCTAAGCCTAAAAGATTGGTTTGTGGTTACCTCAGATGCTTTCTTCTTTTGATAAGTTTTAGGGAACACTTCTGAGTGATAACATAGTGGTGACCATACTGGGGACTCAAACCCTCAGTCTTAAAAAACCTTTGAGAAAATTTCAAATCTTTATTTTGAGCCTCTTGAAGGGTTTATTAGAAGTTATTTACAAAATTTCACAAAAAGAAAATAATTAGAAAAGCTCGAAACTCTGGCTTCAAGGAGAACTCACTATACTGGGGCTAATCTAGATCCAAACCATGCCCCAGTAGTGGATAATCCCAACCCGATTTCGAGAAGATCCAAAAGACAAGAAAGTTCAGTAATTCCAACACCTTCAATCAAAGCAGATTCATGCCCCGATGAGTGGTTGTTTTTAGAAGACCTTCCCTTTGATGAGTCACTTGACCTTTCTCTATTTACAACCAGGTTTGTAAGTGCACTTGATGACATAGTTCTAGATCCATATTTTATTGCAGACCTCAAAGTCCAAAAGATAGAAATCCAACTTAGAGATAGAAATCCTCCAACTTTAGAAGACATGCAAAGTGTAGCAGTTAGTGTAGAAGCCAACTTGGTAGCAAAAAGAGCTAGGGTTAGGAATGAAAGGAGAGGAGCTGCAAAAGATGAAGCCTCACCCTCTAACCTTAAAATAGATGCTCTAACCAAGGGTATGGACAAACTGATGGATAGGATAGAGAACACTTAGAGGAAGCCTCAATGGGATAATCAACAGGCACCTCCAGTAAGAAATCCAAACTTTAGAAAGAATCAGAATCAAAATACTGGGAAGAATGGACCTGATCAGAATATTAGGCCTCATTTTCAAGAAAACTATGCTGAAACATCCCATTCGGATGACCCTGAACAAGACACACACATTAACTTGATGGGATTAGATGATGAGGAAACTGCCTTCTTGACCCAAGATGAGCAGGAACTGCATATGCTGTAGCAATTGCGGACCCAATCCGGAGTATCATTTGATTATAAGCAAGGTTATGATTCTGCCATTTTTGAAGTACACAAACAATACAATTTAAGGAGTACAAAGAATTCTGACACTCTTGACCAAGCCAAGAAAACAATGCCATATCAACCCAAGAAGATCAAAGCAGCTCTAGTTACTAAAACTCTTCAAATTCTCCCTAGACCAAATCAGAATCCTCCTGGTCCCACCATCGTAGATATAACCCATGACCAACCCCTTAATAATTAACCATTCACTTCAATCCCCTCCAAGGAAACAATGGAGAAATCTCAAGACACCATATTAGAAAATCCACAGAAAAATACCTCAAATGCAGAAAAAGAAGAGCAACCTACTCCAATTCCTACTATGAAAATTCCAAGCCCTCAAACAGAAAAATCCCCTTTGCCTTTCAACTTGGGAGCAGAGGTATCTAAATTGAAAAATTTTAGTTCCCTTAATAGAGCTGCTTAAAAGTGAAACTTATAAGTCCCAAATAAATAAAACCTTAAACGTTTTTGAGAATGAAGACTATGTCAACTTGTTTGATGATCAGCCTGAGCTTATATTTGGTCCTGATGTTAATGGAAAACCATTAGAAGGAGGGATACCACCTTTTATATTAGCCTTAGCATTCATGATAAAATCTTACACAATGCAATGTTAGATTCAGGGGCTTCACACAATTTAATGCCTAAATCGGTTATGGAAAAATTAAACTTGGACATTAGTAGACCTTACAAGGACTTATTTTCATTTAACTCAAGTCGAGTAAAATGTCTAGGGTTAATCAAAGACCTGTATGTTTCCTTAGTATAATATCCTGCTAAGACCATTCTCATGGACATAGTAGTCGCTGATATCCCACCTAAATATGGCATGCTGTTGTCTAGATCATGGGGGGCTAAACTCCAAGGATCTCTGCAACTTGACATGTCATATGCCACAATCTCAGTCTTTGGACAACCTAAAAATCTGTACAGAGAGACCCTAATGAAATATGTGGTGAGTAGCAGGGATAGACCTCAAAACTTTCCTATCTACTCCCTGCATTCGGACATTGATTCTTTTATTTTGTATAATGTTGAACAAACACAACAAACCACTTCAAACAATATTATTTCAGAACCAAAAGAAATTGCAGTTATAGCTAAAAAAGAAACTGTCCAAACTCAAGATATTCCAATAAACAAGATAATAAAAATGCAGCAAACTAGGAAAATTTTCTTCCCCCTGAGAGTGAAAATTATGAACATGAGATATTGTGGCACCTTGAATTTGATGTATCAGTGAATAAGTTAGGAGTAGGAGCAGGAGTTCAGATAATAATTTGTTTTTTTCAAATAAAAAATAAGGCATTCAGAGGTTCGTACACTTTACCTGTCAAGGCGACCTCAAGACCCTTCACTTGTGAATGTGACTCCGTTTATTTCAGCATGCACCCCAGAAGGAGAAATGGCTACAGGATGTCCTACAGGAATCCTGTAGCAGCTGATCTAGCTAGAGCACATACCATGAAGACACCAACAACTCACAAAACTGGTGCATGCAGCATTCACCACCAGGGAAACAAGTCTCAAGGTCTTGTAGCCAGCAGTAGCCAATGAAGAGGAGCTCCAGCACCTGTGTACGACGTAGCAGCAAGTAGATCTAGCATTCCTTGTCCCAAAACCTGAAAAAACCACGTCCACGGCCACACAGGTAAGTGCCTAACCTTATTTCATAAAATTACATAAGCTATACTCTAAATGTGCATGATTATGAGAATGGATGGATTGAACAAGTCTGGTTGTCATTCAACTAGCCGCCATAGCCAGTCAAGCGGCCTCGTAGGATCCAAATGGGCTTGGTTATGTTGAAAAGACGGGTAATTGACACGTGGGAAGTGTCCAGTTGGGGAGAAGCGGAATTATGACAGGAATGGCGGCGGTGAATGTAGAGGGAAGAATTCGACGGTCAGGGACACGCTGGGGAATGATAGCCGTGACGTCGGCCAACGAATCGGTAGGGACAGCTCACCCCCGCGCCATGAATTCCGTAGCATTTCAAAATCGGCCAGTTGAATAACTTATGATGCACTGCAGTCATTTACGCTCACAACCGTTTTGCAGCCGAGTACGCGTCCTCCTCCTCTGCAAGTTGTTAGCCCGAGTTCTTGGTCTGTTCCAACGTCCTGCTACCACTTAGACTAGTCTTGCACCACTGTAACATCCTCCAGAAGCTGGGAATGATTTCTATAGGAAGCTGCGCTACAGTAAACCCAACATACGAAGCAGCGTGGACTGTTCATGTCGAGGGTGGCAATTTTCAGTGAGGTAGGCCTGAACATAACTTTCCCATGCAAATAATTCCAAAGGTGGTGAATTCGACGTATTGAGGGGGGTAGGGAAATGTGAATGCAAGTTTGTCTGTGAATTCGAAAGCCGTTTTCTTATCGCTGCCTGAAATTGTCTTCGTGGTCTGCATGCGAGATTTCCTCCATGATTGAATTAAAATCCCTCCTGTAGAAAAATTGAGACATTGTCAAGGCACCGATAAAAATTGTAAATTTTATATGACTGTGTGTATAATGGAGACATAGCTCTGCGCTCTGTGTAGAAAAATCCCGAAGTCCTCCTTCTGTATACGAGTAGGCAAGTTCAACACAGGGTAATTGACACAAAGATATCTCTTTTTTTAACGCTTTGAGAAGGAAATACACCCAGAACTCCCTGTCTGCTTAAAAGCGCGAACAAACACAAAGTTTTTACCATGCTGAGAGGGTTCATTAGAAAACAACCTTCAGACTCCAAGAAATTACGGGAAACCCCTGAGGTGGTGGACTTGTTTTCCCGTGCACACTGGATGTCATTCTGTGACAAGCTTCAAGGTCACGATGATGAAATTACAGAAGAATTCATTAGGTCCCTGAAGCCGAAGTCAAAGACATTGGCTGTTGTCAACTTCAGAGGATTGACCCTCAGACTCACCCCACAACTCATTAGTAGAGTAACTGATCTATCGATGGGGGTACCCTAGGATAAGGAGGAGAGAAAGTTGGGTCAGAAAGCTAAAAAAGAGTTCTTCCTGCTAGAGGAGAAATTTTCAGAGGACAAGAATGGAGTTCAAAGAACTAGCCTACAACCGTTCTGGAGTGAAGTCAGCCCCCAAATTATGAAGTATATTACGTGTGAGGGGCGATTTAGCATCGTGTATGGCTATCATTTCCAGTTGCTCACAGAACTCAGGCACCAAATGGACCTACCCTTAGAACAAAAATTGAGCATTCCTTACTTCCTCCTGCAGTCCATGATTGAGTGTGCCACCAAACTGAGAGAGGGAACACCAGACCAGCTAGCCCATCATGGGCTTATCAAGCTCCTCGTGGAAGATGCACTCCACACTTTCACTGTCCCTCTCTCCTGGGAAATTTTTCGGAATATGTCGAAGGATGATGACATCTGAGTTTTTGGCCGAGGAGCTCACTTCCTCTAGCAGCGAGGAGAAGGAACATAATCAGGCGGAAAAGAAGGTTAAAGGACAAGAAACCCTGGGCAAAACACCAAAGAAAGAACAGAAAGGAACACAAGAAAAGGGTCAAGCTACCAAAACAGAGGATGGTAAAATTGCAGCAAAACCCAGGGAGAAAAGACTATAGAGCAGGGTAGAAAGGACTGAGAAAGTCCAAGTCAATAAGGGCACCCATAAGGCAGCCTCAGCCAAGTTTAAAGGAAAAAGTCCCCTCGGCCAAGCAGGCTAAAACAGTGCCCTCGGCTTCTACAGGAAAACAGCAGGCTATTTCTACAGGAAGTTTAAAAACGGCTTCTAAAGGAAGCCAGAAAACAACCACTACAGGACTTTCTACAGGAAGTCTGAAAGAAGGACAACAGAAGGAGAAGTCGGCCAAAATTCTAGCTAGGGAGGCAGCAACTGTGCTGGCCACCCTAAGTACCTCTCCCAAGCCAAAAGATAAACGAAAGAGGGAGACTCCTCTATATTTTAAAGCGAGAAGGAGTGTGAGGATTAAGACTAGCAGACCCCAGCCTCCATCAAAAGAGCCAATCACAATTGTGGATACCCCTACCACACCAAAGGATAGGTCCCCCTCCAAGGCATCCATTAATTATGAGCGAGGGAGCCCGGAAACATCCTCATGGAGGGAAAGGATGGAGAAATTGAACTCAGAAGCCTCTCTACAGGATGCCGAGGCTATTCTACAGGAAACTTTGGCTAGGCTGAAAGAAATTAAGCAGATGGAGGAAAGAGTAGCCAAGTCATCACAGGAGGAGGAGAAGACCGATGTCATCATGGAACCAAGCCCCCAGCCCAGCCTGGGCTCTTATTATAAATTTTTGGAGGCCGGCAAAATTATTCCTCAAAAGTTCACAGTGCCACTGTTCTTAGCACTAGAGGAAGAAAGAGTACGAACCCACACTTGGATGAGGATCGCTAAATCCAAGGGGGTAGCAGATATAGGGCCTCTAGAGGAAAGGCTCAAGGAAACACAAAGGGAGTTAGCAAGAGTAAGGCATGTGGAAAGCACCCAACAAGCCAAGTTAAGAGAAGAGAATGAGCTACTTAGACAACAGCTACAACTGCAGGGACAAAGAAAAGAAGAGGACACAACAGCCAAGGACACCTCAGCAAAACCTCAAGAAAAAGAAGGGATGCAAGCTGATCTTGAGGAACTAAACCGGTAGCTACATGAAAGGGAATTGAAGGCAGGTATAGAGATACAATCCCTAAAACAACAGATGCAAGAAAAGGAGGCACAACTGGCATGCATAGCCAGTTGGGCAATGGAAGCTCTGCAATGTAGGAAGCCGGCCAAATCCTATGGCCTATACCTAAGGGATCAGTGGCTGCAATTCCTAATCAACACATTGGCACAGAGGGGTATCTCCCAAATCGAAAACCCCCAACAATTCATGGATTTATGTAGTAGTAGTTCATCGAAAGATAAGGCTAAGCTTTCAGATTTTTACCTTCATAATTTGGCCCTTCCAAACATCACCTCGTGGGACCCCAACACAACAGTAGGGGACATGGAGCTGATGAAAATGACCTCATGGTTAAACCACGAAGAAAAGAGAGCGGCTGAGGTCAAGAATGTCATGGAACGAGAACTACATGAACCACTGCTGAATAGAGCAGAGCCCAGGGACCCACATTATTGATATCCGCTGACCAGCACCTAGCAACCAACTCTTAGGCTTTATTAGAGTACATGGATTGGCAGGCCCAGGCCATAGCACACTTCGAGGATATGGAGCGATTACTAGGGGACAATTGCATTCATGCTTGCACCTGTAGGTGGAACACATTGTCCCACATCTTCAAAATCAGGGAATATCACACTCCAACTCGAATGAGGGAGGCCTTGGCATGAGTGCCTCTCTACAAGAAGTCTATGCAGAACCTCCAGGCCAGTTGGATAGGCATCAAGCTAAGTCCACCCTTGCTTTTGGGATTGTTAGAAGGAGGCACAGAAGAGGAAGAGCATAAGCAGTGGGAAGAGGTGGAAAGGAAGGCCAGATTCCATGACAGTGAGGAGGACACTACTTCAGAAGCTTGGGATGTGAGGGTGGTGATTAAAGCAATGAAAGACGAGGAGCTGGACTAGTTGCTCAGAGGATGAGCAACCCTTTTAGCAGGGGCGTGATGATGAGCCCCAAAATTGTTAACTTGTTGGGATCATTTGGCCTAATTATCCTTGTTCATTCCTTGTTCATTCCTTGTTCAATCCTTCATTTTTCATAGCTTATGCATTATTTTCAGTATGTTTATGTCATTTGTATGAATAAGGGTAGTCACTCTTCCTAGGTGGATAACACGTGCTCATTTCAGGTTTTTTTGACACATGTTGGAGCAAAACCGAGCAATCATGGGCTAGAAGACAGCCAAGCCTGAGGTGAGGATTCGTA
>APFE031331655.1:0-10590 GCA_000404065.3 Pinus taeda | reverse complement strand
AAGTCCTTGGACTCTTCTCTCAATAAAAGCTTTCATTCTTCTATCTGATTCAGTCCTGATGATGGACCCCCTTTGGGGTTTGAAACGTCGACAAAATGAACAAAAAAACTATGGATAATCCGGATCATGACACTGCAAAGAACTACCACAGAAGCCTAAAATCTAAAATATGTAGATGGTTATGGTTACGATATTCAGGTATGAGCCGACACATTTGTGATGAATTTGCACACATGGTTGTTATGCATGAACAATAAATTCTTATGAGATTATGATGAGAACATGTTATTTAGTTAGTGTTATGGATATCATGATCTTATTTATGTTTGAGTTGACATGTTGTAAAGTGATATCTTGCTAAATAGATTGATTGTGTAGACAAGATAGCCTCCCCTGAGGTACATGAAGGTATGAGTTTTCTTATGTAGTATACTTAGTGCTTCATTCTTGATTATGTTGTCTCTTTGGTGTTGAGTGTTTGGTGTCTATTATGTAATCTAGTTTATTTATTTAACATGGCATGTTTGCAAGTTGGTTGAATATTTGATGAGTTTCATAATATGAGTACTAACACATATTACTAACACATATTACTAACCAATGATCTTGTTTTGAGATGATTGTACTAACACATATGTGTTGAGACAATTGATATGTACTTGAGTATAGTAGGTGACAGTTGTAGCATTATGTCTAATGACTATGAGTTGACTATGGATTATGACATGATTGTTTGTAAAGGTTGATTTGAAATTGATAGATATGATTGTCTTGATATTTGGAACATGTAATTGACATGGGTAAACAGTTGCAGGAAACATGCTTGGTATTAGTATGACAAGTAAATAGTTGATATGTTTATATAACTAACAATTGGATGATGTGACATTACATAGTAAGCCTTGATTGCAACAAGGTAAAAAGGGTAAAAGAAAGGAATTGGACAAGAATTCGATTGGCTATGTTTGGAAACCCTAATTCCAAATGAATGAGTGCCTCACATACGTGAAGTCTTATTAACCTTGATTTTGTCTGATGTTATGTGGATATGTGCTATAGTCATGAACATCTACTTGACATGTATATTAGCTAGTCTCTAGTTATACATGGATTTTCCAAGGGAATTGGAGTCCCTTGAGATATGGTGTGGATGTGTTTAGATGCAAGAAACGTGCTTGGAACAATAAGATGAGGTAACTAGTGTATTGTTATGTTTGTTTATGCACTAATAGTTATGTGTTAATGACATCATGATGTAGGGAGTTGCATGGCAAGAGAGATTGCCATGAAATCTCGAAGAAGGCTCAAGTTGAGATTTCCTTTGGAAGCACTAAGAACCATGGGGATTGAGTCATGATGTTTGTTATTAGTCTTGTGATTTTGGTATTTGTTATTTGTTGTGCTTGATTTGCGGCTTTTATTATGTCTAGTGTATGGCAATACCACTTTGTTGTGGTGTTGTATTGTTGTTGGTTTTCCATGGTTATCTTCTTGTTTTATTCTCAGTCTTTCCTTTATTATTTCGAGTGCCTTGGGAATTAGTTAGGGAAGGAGGAAAATTTAATGGAGCTTGGGGAGAGTTGTGTGGTACCCAATAGGGGAGAGCTATGCTGTACCCAATAGATAATGTAAGACTCAGATGAAGCTTTGTGCATGAGTAAGCATAGTAGAAGGTAAGACTATGACAGTTGGTTGGATTGGTTGGTCCATAGTGGTAAACAGATAGTGGCAGTACAGGCATGTGAAAGGTAACTGGAAAAGGTAAAGTAAATGGATCTGAGGCATTGTATGTCTTGGATATGTTGGGAACAATTTTTCTCAATATTGTGCATGTTGTGCACAAATAAGGAAGTTTTCTAACCTAGACCTTAAAATATCTGGCAATTTTGTTGTGATAATGATTACACTGATGTTTATTATATGTATACATGTATGTATGTATGTATATCATTGTCTGAAATGACCATGATTATTTTATTCTAATGTTTATGTATATACATGCATATATCCATGTATCTATGTCACTGTCTAACATGGTCATTAGGAATCGTCCTTGTGGAGGAATGATTGCTTACGCAGGCGAATGGCATGAAGAGATTCCTGTTCTTATGAGGAATCAATTGGGAAGAGTAGTCATGACAAATATATGAGGTCAGTATCATGTGGTTATGAGTTGATATTATGTGATTATATTATTTTTATGTTATGGATATGTTATACCAAGGGGTACATCAATGAAATGAAAGCAATGTGGTTTGCGGCATGCTAGGACAAGCATGGATAAAACACTGGAAGCAAGGTTTCTTGGTAGAGGTAATGTGGTTTCCAATGTGTTGTATTACTGTTGTGCGTATGTCATACATGTTGTACATGTTGCATCTATGATGATTGTGCATATGTAGTGTATGTACATGTTGTTTATGCAATATTATGTATAGGGTGTTAGTACAGATAGTGTTGTATGAATGTTGCATATTTAGTGCTGGGTATATGTGGTGCTATGTACATGTTGGATAAATGGTTATGTGTACATATTATACTGTGTACATGATGGATTTGTGGTGTTTTATGCATATGGGTCTCTGCACATGATGTATATGCAGTTCTATGTACAGATGATGCTATGTACAAGTTGGATATGCAGTGCTATGTACATATGGTGTTGCGTGCATGTTGTATGTGTGGTGCTATGTACATATGGTGTGGTGTGAATGATTGTACAAGTGGTGTTGTGTACAATTTGTACAAGTGGTGTGACATGAAGGTGGTGCTATGTACATATCGTGCGTGTGGTGATTTGTACATGTGGTGTTATGTACATGTCGTGCATGTGGTACTATGTACATGTGGTATTGTGTACACGTTGTACAAGTGGTGTAGTGTACATGTGGCATTGTGTACACATTGTGCAGGTGGAACCATGCACATGTGATGTTGTTCACACATTGTGCAGGTGGTGTGGTGTATAGCTGGTACTGTGTACATATTGTACATATGGTACTAGTACATGTGTGGTATTGTTTGCATGTCATTCATGTTGTGTCAAGGGCATGTGATACTATGTATGTGCATACATACATGCATGAATTGTGTGGTGTTGTACATTGGGTGTAGATGTATTGTGTTGTGTTGTATGACAGGTGTAGGTGTATGTATTGTGTTATGCACTGTATGTGGGCATATGTATTGTATTGTATACATTGGGTGTAGGTGTATGTGTTGTATGTCAGATGTAGGTGCATGTATTGCATGGAGTTGTATGTCATGTGTGGTTCTATGTGTGTGATGCACACTATGTATATGTGCACCTGGTTGAGGAGAAGGAACTGGGTGTTTTTCGAGTGTGGCAATTGATCTGGTGTGTGTACGAAATAAGGACAAAGGAAAAAGTAAGGATCGATTAAAGGATAAGTATCAGTATATTATTTCAGTTTTATTATGCACGTGACTTATGACTATGGTATATGATGATTATATGTGATCTATGATTCTGGTTTATGATGGTTACATGTGATTTATGATGTTGATATATCATGGTTGTGTTTTGAGCTAACCTGATGTGATATGTTTATACATGATGTCTGATCAAATAGTTAGTTTGACTTCTTGTGATAATAAGCGAACATAATTGCAAATGTACCTTATTGATGAGCTACTAATGAGGTATGATTTAAGGTTATTTCAATTTATTTGAATCTAATGGAAATTATGTGCTTGGAACAAGAATGCATGAACATGCCCAGTTGGATGGTTGAAATTGATTGCAAGAATTGACATCATCAGTAAAAGAAATTGGAACATGCAACATTATGCTAGTAGAGCAATTTAAGAATAGGGCCATTGTGGTACACTGGTACCCAATAATGTCCATTGATTTCCATGAGCATGCTATGACCAGTATGATGGTTTTGAGGCAGGGATATGCCTTGGTTTTTGTATCTTCTGATGTGAGGAAGCATTTCCAAGGGATGGACTACTCGAGATGGGGGTGCTCACGGAACTTGGAAGGTGAGTGACTGCATGAAAGGGGTTAATCGGATTTCCCAAGGAACTGTGTAGCAGAGAAGGGAAGACCGAGGATGGATTTGTTTTGGTCATTAGAATTGCCAGATGGAATCAGATGCACATTGGGAGTGCACCCTAGAAGAATGAGTAGTAACTATTCAATGAGAGGACATGTGGCACATGATTATAGCATTAGACATTGGGTGTCATTTGACAGTGGCAATGGATTTTGGACTTCCTGGGAAGGATGTGAATCTTGGTATTACTTGAGGGTGGAGATGTGAGTCGATGGATTCCTTGTTGCAGATTCAGGCATCGTATCTTTTTATTTGCTGGTTGAGCAAATGTGTGTGTGTATATTATTGTAAATACTGTATCGAGATGGATTTATAAACCTCCATAGATAGTATGGTTATTTTATGGTAGAAGCAAATGTGTAGGCATATATATCGTTATTGTAAATACCGTAATGAGTTGTGTTATAAAGCTCTAGTAAATAATATGTTTGTCATGTTTCAACACTGGTCATTGTAAATACTGCAACGAGCTATGTTATAAAGCTCCATGGGTAGTATGTTTTGTTTTCAGCAGTCTTGTTGGTTATAGGTGTCAATGATCACCGAGGAAAGTGTGCCCCAAGCGAGAGGGTTCTGTAACAACCCTAGTGAAAATTCCATGTAAAAATATATATAATGCCGTAATGATGAGACATGTATTCCAAGCAGAATGGTGGGGGAAACATCCTAATGGGTGTTGATTTGGTTTATTATGGATAAGAAAATTAGAAAAGGCAATGGCTAAGGCTTTGGAAAGGCATGAGGCATTATATGGCATTTTATTTATGAAAATAATGGAAATTAGGAGAAAAGGAAGGTGAAAGGTCATAGGTTGCATGTGAGGAAGAAAATGAAGGAAAATAATGGAAAATGAAGAAAACAAAGGCCTCATTAATAAAAAGGCTTCTGAGGATCAGTGGGCAGCACTTGATAAGTTTAGTTTTAGATCTCTCTCATTATTCTCTATCTCTCTCATACTCTTGGATACTTAGAGTTTTCTTGGAGAACTCTTGGAGGGTGTGGCATACTTGGATTTTTTGAGAAAGAAGGTAAAGGAAGAGTAGGAAAGTGCAAAAGGGCATTGAGATCAACATCTAAGCAGTTTCGCTTGTGGGTACCAAGTTTCATGTATTTTTTCCTCACTAGTTTTGGCATGCATGGCACGTGCATGAGGTTTCTTGGTTATGACATGTCACTAGCATGGAAGATTTCCTGGATTGACAGTGGATTTTCCTAACCTTTCCATTTCCTGGATAGCCATGGATATTATGGGTTTATTTCCTTGTTTTATTTTGGTTGGTTCTCATGTTTCCTTAGCTTGGGTTGAGTCATTAGTTCCTAAAAGCCTTGGTTGGACAAACACATTGGAAGTCCTGTAATGACTTGGGTTGAATTACTAGTCTTGTAGCCTTGGTTGGAAAAATGCTCTAGAAGCCTTGTAACAACTTGGGTTGACTTATTAGTCCTAGAAGCCTTGGTTGGATAAATGCTTTGGAAGCCCTTTTTGGGTTGAGTTGCTAGTCCTAGAAGCCTTGGTTGGACAAACACTCTAAAAGACCGACACTAGTTGTGGGTTGAGTTACTAGTTCTGGAAGCCTTGGTTGGACAAACGCCCTGGAGCTCGACAAAAACCATGGGTTGAGTTACTAGTCTTGGGAGCCAGGTTGGAATAAATGCTCTGGAGCCTTGGAAGGCTGGGATAGAGATTGATTGAATGATGGTCTTGGTGATGTCCGCCCATGAGGTGGAACCATTGTTTGATGGGTTGAGGTGGATGGGCTTTAGAAGGCCTGGATGGTTTTTAATTGATGTGTTCTATGATATCCCACATTCAAGCTTGGAATATGGCATAGGGGTTAATCGTTGAAGATTGACTTGGCTCAACCATTCTGTGGTTGGGTGGAATGAGGAAGTCCTATCCCGAGTTTGGATTTTGCATCATTAATGAAAGGTTATTTCTCCTTGTATTTCTATGAGTATTTTGATGGATTATATGTGGTATATATGGTTGAACTTTCATGAGTATTCCTGCTACTATTATGCTGGTTATGTATATGTTTTATGACAACAGCTATGTATGGATCTCATCATGTTCTTACTTGTTATTGAATGATCAATGTATGTATGACCTAATGGGTGAAATGGAAGTTAAAGTGATAAGGAAACGATGCTTCATGTTGAATCTCAGATAAGTATGAGACCCCTATGCTCATATCTGTTTGTTACACTTGTAGGTTGCATATTTACTAAGTGTTTGAAAAAATGTATGTCATGGATAGTAGGGGTCTAGTCAAGGTCTTGAACAAGTTTTTGCTCTATTACTGTCATTTCCATGTTATTTTACTGATTTGAAGAGATGGTTCAATTTTATAATCCCAGAGTTGCTAGCATAGCACTAGCAAATTGGGTCTCTGGTCACTAGAACACAAGCCTGTGAGAGCGACTATAGGGTTACAATCGCAAGGATTCCTTATCATGGGAGCAACTTTGGGTTTAATTCATCTAAATGCTAGGTTGACTCATGGGTTGGGCACCTGGACTAGTGGATTAGCTCCTGGGGCTCCTGAAGCACATGAGAGAGGTATGTGTGTTGTGTTTCCATTGATTTCATTTCCTTGAGGTTTCTTAGAAGATTGAATTATATCATAATAACCTCTTGTCGCATGTTTACCCAGGCTGGCTAGTTGCTTGGGTAGATGTGGGAGGAGGGTGTTACACCAACATATCCATCAAAGACATAGAGACAAGAGAGAAGTTTTCGTTGCAAATTTCTAATTAGAGATATATTTATTGTGAACCCTAAACCTATGGTGTGTAGATGACTTGGGAACCTATGTTTTGAAATTTGACGATAGAGGATGCAAGAGAGTGACTCAGATAGAGGGAGACATAATGGGACCTTGGATCATTGTAGGCTTATGAGGGAGTCCATGCTTAAATTTTCTAGTTAACAAAACCAATGAGGAATCCCTCTAGTTGAGTCAGGTAGACCAAGAGGAACTCAACTATATGGTTATATTGTGAACAAGGAGCACTAAACAGAAGGATTATCATTGAAGCTTGTAAGAAGCAGTGAAGGTATTTCCTTTTGTGTTGTTTAGGCCTTTTATGGCCATATTTTGTTGTCTACTTATCTCAAACTCAATTTTTGAGAGGTATCATTCTTGTTTCCAGCATGTGAAGAATAATTTCCTTCATGTTGTGTACCCAAAATTTAATCTTTGTTGAAATTCCCTTAGTGAAGTATCCTTTAGGAATCAAATTTGGATCAAGGGTGGTCAGTTGTAAGAAACCTTTAGTGTAGTTGTGCCTAAAAGTGGGTGGAGAGTGTTTGTCCCTTCTTTAGTTTCCAACAAGTTAGTGAACCAGATAAGTATATATTCTAAATTGATTTTAACTATCAACAAACAATTCAAAGCTATTGTTTGATGACTTTTGTTGGAAATTGAATTTTTTGTTTCCTTCTCCTTCTTTCTCTACAACTGGCTACTGAATATGTGCATTCTATTTTACTCGATGATTTCAAGTAATTTATCCCATATTTTATCATATGGGATAGAAAATTTTATTACTTTCCTATATGCCTCATTGACTTCTGTGTATTTCTCAAAGGTTATCCTAGTAATAAATAAGTGTTGAATTTCATGTTGAATAAAAAAATCAATTCAAGGTCTTCAAGGAATGCTTGACCATTGATCATCCATTTGAATTTTGCATAATTGGTTCTATCTGCTACTATCTCATGCAATCTGTGCTGATAATTTTCTAGTGAATCAATTGGCCATTAGAATCTTGTAGGGCTCGAAGTCCTTTCTGGCGCAAAACATTGAAATTTTTATGAAACTTTTTAACCTGCACTTCCAAGTTTTGATATTTGTTTTCTAATTGTAACATTAAGTTTCCTTTTGTCAAAACCCTTGTTACTTATAGTATTGTATCAATCCTATATTCAATTCCAAACTCGTCCACTTATTCCTTGGTTTTAGAATTCAACACTTTGATTATTCAGGTAGCTTCCCCTACCTTGTGATCTAAATCTTCTTTAATCTCTGTAATGGTTGCCTTTGACTTCTGCACTAACCCCTCTCGTTCAAAAATTATTTCAATGGATGTCTAAAGTTCAGTTATGGTTGAATTTATATCAATCCATATCTTTTCTTTGGCTTATGATAATGTTTTTTCAATCACTGCTTCATTTTCATATTTCTCTAGTTGCTTGATTAACCTGAAGTTTTTCTATTCTTCGGTGAGATATGCATTATCAAATTTTATCTTTTTTCCTTGATACTTATCCAATTGAACTCTGAGTTTTTTAATATCCATATCCTATAATGAAAATTCTCCCATAGCTTTAGATATATTTTCTGTTAGATTTTGACAGGTAGACTATGTTTCTATTATAGACACTACTCATGTAGATGCTCCTATTCCATTGCTAATTTGGAGCTATCTTTCCTTAATCAATTTTTCCATCTCTGCCTCCATCTTCTGAATTTGTATATTTTTCTCTACAATCATCCTAAGCATGTTTTCTTTTTCCTTCTCCAGTTGATTTACTTCTTATGCTTGAGGATGTTTAGTAGTTGGTAATTTCAACTGCTTCCTTAGTGTCTATATATCTGCATTTATACTTTAATTATTTCTTCATATACCTTTACATATTTAGGAAATAATCCTAATTTTAAAAATAAATCCTCCAATCCATTAATTTTTGTATCCTTTGCTAGGGAAGACATCTTTTTGAGATTCAGTTGAGAATGAATATTATTAAGAGATTCTTGTAGCTTAGAAGCTTCCATGGTCAAACTTGAAAAAGATGTGTATACCTTTTATCCTACTTACTTGTGAAGATCGATTTGATCAATAGGATGTATCTATTTGGTGTCAAATGAGAACACAAAGGTTTTGTAATCCTCAACACTCTTGGGCATATGTACATTTGGTTCCAAAAATGCTAATTGGAATTGTCTAAGGAAAAAAGTAACCTAGCCTCAGTTGTGGAAGACTGTTTCCAGAACTTTGCATATGTAGAATTTTTTACAGCTTCATTTTTCTTCTTCATCTCTAAGAACCTTGTAAAAATACTCTATTGCCTTGAAGAAGAAGAAGAAGGAGAATAAGGAGAATCTATTTGTCGTTTCTTCTATTTGTTGAAATGAAAATGAAGATTCTCCTAAAAGAATAATTGTATTATGTTCCATAGAAGTTTGAGCTTCTGAGCATTCTTCTTCAACATTTATGTTTTCCTCCTCTTAAAAACCTTGAATGTTTCCTTCTATAACTCTAATGTTGTTGGAGATAGACTATCTCTTGATCCCTTCAATTCTTTTTCTATCATCCTTGGAGTTTCCAGGGTTGTTTGACTGGAAACTAGCTCTTCAACTTCATGTAGTGTATTCTTTTCCCATTCTTCTTTGTTGGTTTATTGTTCAATCTCAAGTATTGCAATGTGCACATATGGTGTGGACTTATGACCAAATCTCACTGATTATATAAGTCCTAATAGATAATATGACCAACATTAACTTAATGTAAACTTCACCTGCTTCAATAACTCATTGATTTCTTTTCTGCAGCTCTGTTGTTAACAATGAATGGGTTGGGCTGTGATTTTATTTTGAATTGAGACTTTTTTTTTATTTTTTAATTTTTTTATTTTTTTATTTTTATTTTTTTTTTTTATTTTAAGTTATTAATTAATTAATTAATTTTTATTTTACTCTTTATTTTGTTTATTTTATTTATTTTTGGAAAACAAAATGAACATCATCCATGTTCATCATTTACTTGATATATTCAAGTGCAAAATCCTCATGGGGAGGAACACTGACAATTTGTAAGGTGGAAGCTCGCAACCATAAATCCCGATTTCTATGAAATTCTAGTACAAATACTAGTATCCAGCTTTAGACTGTTCACTTATATAAACTCTGGGAACTACATCATTACTTAACAAACATATTTCCATTTACAAAAAATGGGTGACAAAGTCACTGAAATAAAATTCTCCAGAGGTTTTTCTCACTAATGAGGTCCAATGAATCATTATCTTTGGTTTTCCGTCAGAATCCAATTTCTGCAAAGGAAACTTGAATATTTCTGACTGATGATATAAGAATAGGTAATTCAAAACTGATTGGTGCTTGAATGAACCTTTAGTACTGAACTTTAAAAACTGATCATGAATTGCATCAAACAGAAACTAACTGTAATTGAACAAGATGGATGGTTTTTACCAGAAGAAACAACAGACAAAAATCCAAAAATAACCTCATCTACCCATTGATCATTGGGATATCCTAAAAGAGAAGAAACTAAGGAAATGACCTACCTTGACATCTCAAGGAACATTGCAGAGGGATAAGGTGGGTTTGTTATGGGTAATTATGAGTTTTTAAGTAAAAATGACTAAACAATTTGTGCTATTTGTGAAAAAGAGAGTCTTTGATAGATATATGTTGGGCAACTTAATTGCTTAAATTGCTTTCATTAAATTATCAACCAGGGAAACTCGTAAGCTTGTGATGAT
>APFE031331653.1:0-16512 GCA_000404065.3 Pinus taeda | reverse complement strand
TTTCTCTGCTGAACTTTGAAGATAAAAGAAGATTTGATCAAAGGGTTTCCCCACACATTGTGGGGTTTGTCCCTGGCTCGCGCCATATCTTGTGTCCTCTTGTCTTGGCTTGTCTTCTGCGATTTTATTTATGTTCTATCTGCAGTTTATCGTAATGCTGATGTGATTGCTAACTGTGAAAATTTAAATAAATTGCTCTAGCATAGAACATACCTAATCTTAACAACTTGCGAAATTTTACTTCAAAAAATTTCACCATAAATTCCTTTATTAAAAACCAATGGAATTGCATAACTTACACCATGAAATTATCGACCAACACAATGAAATGAGTTCTGATGTGATTGTCACGGAAAAAATTCTCAGAAACAAATAACTTTTACAACATGAAAACCCCACAAAGTCTGCAACTCAAAATACATGGGAAGAATAACAGCAAACTAAGCCTTATTATATTAATGAGAACATATTACATGCCAATACAACTACCAATCGCTGAGCTGGAAAATATCTAAGATGGCCTCCAAATAGTTGTTGCAATACCAATCCTAGCCTCCAAAACTGCAACCGAAAATGACGCCCAAATTGGATATATGAGTGATCCCCACTTCAATCCATAAATCTGCTCCAGATCTGCTCACTAACTGATGCTGATAAAACCCAATGAGATCCCTGAATGAAATATCCACAACAATGAGTTGGGGTTTCGTCCAACACACCAAGAAACTCTGATCCTGAAACCCAAGCTCCCAGAAACTCTCCACAAGAAAATACTCCAAATCCAAGATGCCCAAATGACTTGCTTTCCCCCTCTTTTAAAGACTTAATGGATCCCTCTCCAACCTTCTAGAAGCAAAAGATACAAGGTACAGAAAGGTACAAGGTACAAAACAAAAACGGAAAAGGGAAGAAGGTACAAGGTAGAAAAGCAACATTAAAGTGACTAAGGAGGCTCTTAATGAAGGGGGGACATGAAAGGGGGGTCAATGGGAGATTAAATCTCCACCCTTGATCAAGGAGAGCTAAGATCTAATCTCAACCCTTGATCATAGGGTTAGGGCTTCACCTCATTATGAGAGACTAAAAAGGGAAAAGGGCAAGGAGAGCTCATTCATTCTTCAATTGCAAGGTTGGAGAAGAGGAGGCTGAGATAGCCAAAGAAGAGAACCTACAACAATTATTTTGCTCAAGGAAAAAGGGCCGAGATAGCCAAAGAAGAGAACCTACAGTAGTGATTTTGCTGAAGGGAAAATGGGTCGAGATAGCCAAAGAAGAGAACCTACAGCAGTGATTTTGCTGAAGGAGAAAGGGGTTGTGATAGCCATTTGTAGGTGGAGAGAATGAGTTAATACAGCAATGAAGAGAAGACCAATAGACCTGAGTTCCTAGTCCTGTAGAGTAACACGGAAAACGAGGAAGAGGAGGCTGCTACAACACTCATTTCCAGTGCGAGTTTCAAGGAGGGCCAGTGCATTTATTACTGTTCTTACAAGCCCAAAAATCAAGGAGGGGCAGCGCAGAATTTGAGGTGATATTGTTGATTTGGGGTAGCGTCAGATGTGCTCTAGCCACGAAAATTGGTGGAGAGGCTAAAGCACATGAGATCTCCAATACCTATAAATGGTTTGGGCAGAATCTAACCAGTTTGGGAGATATTAAAATAATTAATATTTTTAATGAAGTCCCTAAGTCTAAACTCAGGGAAAATAAAATATTAATGTCAATTAATATAAAACTTAGTTAGAATGGTCCAAAAGTCGTGGATCAAGCCAGATCTAATCTTAGCCATTGATTAGGGACTTAATCTCGGTCGTTGAATTGTCAACGAGAAAAGTATAAGAGGAGGCTTAAGGGTCACTTGGAGAACACACCAGAGTGATCAATCATTCTATTCTCTAGAGCGGGGTTTGCTAAGAGAGATAGAATCAGCGATCAGCAGCAAGGGGCAATGAATACATACCAAAGAGGCAGAGTCAGTACCAGAGAGAGTGCAGAGCCGGGAGAGGGTTGACACAGAGCCTACTAGAGGCCACGCAGAAGCAGCCAAAGGCCACGCAAAGGTAGCCATGCGCTGTGTAGAGCCTAAGGAGGGGCAGCGTGGGAGACGCAGAGGCTCCAAAGGCTGACGCAAAGCCTAGAGAGGCTGATGCAGAGCCAAGAGATGCTGGGCCAGAGTGGCTGACGCAGACCCTAGATGTTGACGCTAGGAGATTTCGTGGGGCATATTGGGGCTGATATCTGTCTCCGAGTGAGAGGTACTACTGCAGAGGGCATTCTCTGTCGGGTGAGCTATTTCTGGCACCCAGATTGTATTATGAAACTACTTAATAATAAAACCCTCAGATCGCTGCACCAATTTTTCCGCATTGGGTTTTTCCGTGGACATTAGTCCAAAAATAATGATGTCACTTGTGTGCTTATTTTTCCTTCAATTGATGATCTGTATGTGTTGAGACTATACTTGTATTTATTTTTAGTATTTACATGGTAAATAACTTGTTAATTAACAGAACAAGTAGGAAGAAATAAATCAGAAAGTACAAGAAGGATTTCTAACAGTTAGACTTAGAAATTCCAACATGGCATCAAAGCATTGTTGCAGATCACAGGATAACTGAGGGCATCGGCTGAGCAGAGCAGCAGCAGCAGAAACAGTTGTTCCGAGTGACAGAAGTTGTTCCTAGCAGAAAAGCAGCAAGGAAGGGGTGACACAGTGCCTGTGTCATCAGTTCGAGCTGGGAAGAGGATCAGCACAGTGGCAAAGAGGAGCAAACCTGACCTATGCAGTGCCCAGTCACCTTTCTCAGCCAGGAAGGATTGACGCCCATGGCCAGGAGGTGCAGATTTTGCTGGTGTCGGGATTGTGCAGAGCCTAGAGGCTCTAACCTTCAGTCTGTTGAGGCATAGGAGGTTGTGGGTAAGTTACAGAGTGAAGCTGGTGGGGTAATGTGGTCAGAACAGTACCTAACAGGGCAAGACCAAGGAGGAGGGAGTTGCTGTCAAGGATTTCTAGCCAAGAAATCCAGATCAATGATGCAGCTGCACTAACGATCAGAGTGGAGGCATTTCGACTTTGCAGAGGGGTTTCCAGGAGGGAAATCGAGGCTCAAAGAGAGTCACACCGAGAAATTCCAGGAGGGAAGTAGAGAGACTCAGAAGAGTCGAAAGAGGAGCAGCGAAATGGTAGTAAATGTGGTAAGGGATCAGGACAGACTGGACGGAGCCTCAAACTTCGTAGTCTGGAAGGCCAGGATCTTGTCCATTCTAGACAGGAATCGTCTTAAGCACTTCGCCTTGAACATGATAGTGATCCCAGTTGACTCGACTGAGAACAAAAAGTATGAGGAGACAATGGCGAGAGCCAAGAGCATCATCCTTGATGGGGTCAAGGACCATGTAGTACCACATATTGCCGAAAAGAACACGGCAAATGCGATGTGGGAGGCCCTAACGAAATTGTATCAGCATACTTCCATGCAGAGGAAGATGCTATTAGAAAATCAGTTGCGGTCATACCAAATGCAGAAGGGAGAACAGATAGACACCTTCCTTAGTTGATTGAAGGAGATCTGGGATCAACTGGCCACACCGGTTAAGGAGATGTTGGTGAGGACCGCATTTAACGCAGTCTCAAAGGATTGGGAGGTATTTGTCTAGAGCATACTGGGCAGGTCGACTTTTCCAGATTGGGAGGAACTGTGGGCAGCTCTTCGTCAAGAAGAGATCAGAAGGCTAACCAAGGCAGGAAGCAACGACAAGGGGCTCAAAATCAAGGAGGAGGAAGAGGAGGATGTTGCCATAGCATCTGAGGGAAAGCAGGAGAAACGGAAGAAGAAGGACCTCTCCAAGGTCAAATGCTTCCACTATGGGGAACTAGGTCACTATGCGAACCAGTGTCCATGAAAGAAGAACAAGGGAGAGGCTCCTGAGACCAAGGCTGCGCCAGCAAGGGCAGAGAAAGAAGTGGAGACAAATGATGACTGTGCCATGAGTGCTCATGCGCCACCTGAGAGGAAGTGGGGAGACATCGAGCTGTAGTCAGATGGACTACAAGCGATGAGGGGCAGGATCCTCGAGATACCCAACCTCTTGGATTATACCTTGCTATGAGAGCCCCGAAGAGGAGCAGCAGGACTGACAGATGTGGATAGAGGGACAGAGGGAGCTACAGTGCAAGAGTCCCAGGACAACGTGAGGCAGCAGTGAAAGATGCACAGAGTTGTTGCAGCAGCGCAGAGGTCAGAGAGGGAGCACTGGCCAATGACAGAGGGAGCTTCAGCATCAAGAGTGTTTCTAGCCTGATGGAGATGTCAGAGTTGGGAGATCAGTTACTTCTCAGTAACTGAGTTGCAGTGCAGCAGTTAGCAGTGGCAGTGCTATGGGCAACACAATGCAGCATGATGAGAGGGGTTGCAGTGCAAATGCAGCTGTGGCAGTGACAGGGCCATGGGCAGCAGCACGGATGCAGAGGGAGTTGCCGTACAAATGCAACAGTGGCAGTGGTAGGGCCATGGGTAGCAGTACATGATGCAGCAGTGCAGAGGATATTGGGCAACAGGCCTAGCATCAGCACAGGGACCGATGCTAGATGATCAGGGTGATGCTCAGAGAGGAGTACTACTAGAGCATAGTACTCGCTAAGAGGGAGTGTTGATTTGGGGTAGCATCAAATGTACTCTAGCCACGAAAATTGTTGGAGAGGCTAAAGCACATGAGATCTCCAATACCCAGAAATGGTTTGGGCAAAATCTAACCAGTGAGATATTAAAATAATTAATATTTTTAATGAAGTCTCTAAGTCTAAACTTAGGGAAAATAAAATATTAATGTGAATTAATATAAAACTGAGTTAGAATGGTCCAAAAGTCATGGATCAAGCCAGATCTAATCTTAGCCATTGATTAGGGACTTAATCTCGGTCGTTGAATTGTCAACGAGAAAAGTATAAGAGGAGGCTTAAGGGTCACTTGGAGAACACACCGAGTTGATCAAGAATTTGATTTTCTGGGGCAGGGCTCGCCAAGGAAATAGAAGGAGTTATCAAAGTTGCAACTGAAGGGCAGTGAATGCAGTAGCAGAGAGGCAAAGACAGTACCAGGATCAGCAGCGCAGAAGCCAGGAGAGGGTACACGCAGAGCCAGCCAGAGGCCACGCAGAAGCAGTCGGGGGCCACACAGAGGCAGCTAGGAGCTGCACAGAGCCTGAGGAGGGCCAGCGTGGGAGACGCATAGGCTCCAAAGGCTGACGCTGGGCCAGAGAGGCTGACGCAGACCCTAGAGGTTGACGCTGGGAGATTTTGTGGGGCAGATTGGGGCTGATATCTGTCTCCGACTGAGAGGTACCACTGCCAAGGCCATTCTCTGTTGGGTGAGCCATTTCTGGCACCCAGATTGTATTATGAAACTGCTTAATAATAAAACCCTCAGATAGCTGCACCAGTTTTCCCACATTGGGTTTTTCTGGGGGCATTAGTCCAAAAATAACGGTGTCACGTGTGTGCTTGTTTTTCCTTCAGTTGATGATCTGTATGTGTTGAGACTGTACTTGTATTTATTTTCAGTATTTACATGGTAAATAACTTGTTAATTAACAAAACAAGTAGGAAGAAATAAATCAGAAAGTACAGGAAGGATTTCTAACAGTTAAGACTTTGAAAATCCAACAGATATCAGTCAGACAGAGGTTCAGTTTTTTATGCAGAAAAGACTGGTATGACTGCTCAAAATTCGAGGGGGAGAGTGAAGACCTGAGACACGATTTTTGGGGTTTAAAAGCTCACTGTTGGCACGCAGTTCAAGAAACTACTTGCTGGTTCCAGCACACAGTCCGAGGAGCTGAGAGAGAGTCTCAGCGTGAATTTCGAAGTGATGAAGGTGGCATCTCAGCAAGTTTTTCATCTCAGCAAGTTTTTCAGAAGCAGTCTGTGTGTGAAGTTTGAGGGTTAAATTGTCAGTCCAGTGGCTCATTTTTCTGAGCAGAGGAAACTGATCAGAAGCATGAGATTTGATGCTGGAAAGTTCAGTCTGTGGCATGAGTTTCAATGCATTGATGACTGAACATGTGGCACGAATTTCCAGACTGATACAATCTCCTAGAGGCTGGCACAATTTTAAAGGTGAGAGATAAGTACCCCTGTCATTTAATGCCATAATTAATTCTCTGATATTTGCAATAAAATTCTCTTCTACACTGGTTTTCCCCTTGTGGGTTTTTCCAGGGTCAGAGATTGACCAAAAACAAGTGTTCATTTGTTGGGATGCTTGTGTGAAATTTATTTTATCCGCTGAAAGTGAAAGTTAAAGATCAGAGGTAGCTTAGCATATTTTTTATTTGAATGCATATTCATGTTTATATATCAGCTACAGTGGAATGGGTTGTGGGCATTAAACAGTGATGTGCAAAACAAACTAAAACCGGAGGGGATACAGGGACCTAAATTTTTCTACACATTGTTTGAAACAAAGACAATATTCAAACTATATTCTTAAGAATGTTAGTTCCACTACAATTTGGTCTCAAAGTAGAGGTCGTCTTGGGAATCACAATACAACAAGTTCATTCCAAGTACCTTATAAATGCACAATCCCACAGAAGATCAAATTGGAGTGGTTAGGTCCTTTGACAATTCAACAATTCTGCTCAAAGCTTAAAAGACCATATCATCTTATCTCATCAACCATCACAACTTCAGAGAAACAGAGAATCATGAGAAAGTGTTGACCCATAACAAAAGATGAAATCTATCAATTAACATGCTTTGAGGACGAAGCATTTCAAAGGGGAAGGAAATGTTATGTATATGAAAATAAAATATTATATATATATATCACTTAGGATATTAATTATTGAAAATTGCATCACATAAAGACATGACTTTACGTGAAAGCTCATTTGAGGACACTACAAATACCAAGGTCACTCATCATTGTAAAACATATCATATCATTCGATCACATCTTATTATAATTATATATTTTATTATTTTTTACTTCATGGATTTCTGTTTATTGCCTTACTTATGCTGGATATTTTTTTAGTGAATGAACCATGTTCATTTCACAAACTGTGGAGAAGAAGGTAGTCATTCTGCCTACAAAAATCAATTCATGCCTGCCATTTAAGTCATCTAAGATCTTTTGCAAAAGACTAGATTTGTTTTGATCCCAAGACTGTCAGCATAATTTTCTTCTAATGTTAATAAGAAGTTGACAATTTATTTTATGTAGATATCATCTTATAAATTTTAGGACTCAATGTAGAAAACAAAACAACTTTCAATGCTTAAAACAGCAACACTCACAAACTTATTCAAAGGGTTGCACTTACAAGTACAATATTTTTTATTCCCAAATTGAGATAGTATTTTCTGCATATCAAATAATGAAAATTCGTGTAATAAGCCCTAATGGTTACTTCACATAAGAAAGAAAAACTCAAGGAAAATAATATTGTTTACATCAGAATATATGAGTAATCCTTTAAATAACATCATATATTTGCCTTGCAGCAATATTTGTGGAATTTCAATCGCATTATCTACAATCATTGCTAACAAGATTGGAACCAGAACCAAAATGGTCAACCCTACAAACCAGGCTATAAAAACTCGAGGAAAAAAATATTGTTTACATCAGAATATATATGAGTAATCCTTTAAATGCCATCATATATTTTAGTTGCAGCAATATTTGTGAAATATCAATTGCATTATATACAATCCATATTACCAAGATTGGAACCAGAACTAAACTGGTCAACCCTACAAACCAGGCTATAAAACCAAAAAAAAATAGCCGACAAAAAAATTCAATTTACTGCATGTGTGTGTGTGTAAAAAAAAAATTAGACCATAAATATGCAATTTTTCTCATGTATCTAGGGTGAATATAGCAAAGTAGCATTGAATGTAATACAGATGTGAACCAAAACACATAAGCATTGAGACTCTAAATAAATGTTGCAAACATTAGCAACAAGCAGAAACTCAAGAAAATTTCAACTAGTGACATTGGAAAAATAGAGAAAATATCAACAAAAATCACCAAACTTTAAAAAAGTATAAAATATAAGCATTTTAAAAATCATCCAAAAACAGTTGACAATGTTCAAAA
The DNA here is from genome assembly GCA_000404065.3 of Pinus taeda. NCBI lineage: Eukaryota > Viridiplantae > Streptophyta > Pinopsida > Pinales > Pinaceae > Pinus > Pinus taeda. The sequence continues at coordinate 8,401 of APFE031331653.1, read as the reverse complement.
TTGGCGCACACAAAAATCACAAGGGCAATTTTTCATTTCAGAGCAAACACAACAGAATATTATAAAATTCCCCAATAAATTGACAATGTTTGCATAACTGCTCAAAATAATATCTAGAGGCCAAAAATAATCATACTATAGAATCAAATCAAACTAAATCATATGAATCTAGATTCTTTACATGGGTATGCTCAGCATCTTGACCCAATGCCTTTGAAGATCCAAGGCCAATGTATCTTATCGCAATGGAAGCAGCTAGATGTCATCTAGGTTAACCCATCCACAATACAAGGAGACCATTATTAAGTACATGAAAAATAGGTATTAGGATAGTTGTAGGGTGTGCATTTTTCGTTTTTCTTCAATTTTTTGTTTTTTGGAGGGTGGTGGAGATGCATCAGTACAAAACCAGTCAAATCAGCCAATTTTCACTGTTTTTTTACTTGAACTGGATGATCTAACTGGTTTTGACTGGTTCAGAACAAAACCAGCCCAAACCAATTTGAATCACAGGTTCAGGCTGGAAATCCTCAAAGCCAGTTAGAACCAGCAAGTTCAACCAGTTCTGATAACAATGCCTATAATTCAATAGTTCATGTATAAACTATAAGTAAGAAGTTGGAGCTTACAAGAAAATTGAGAATGTTACAAGATGAAGTTATGGTGTAGTCCTCAAAAAGGAAACCGTGATAGACGTAACTTTCTCCATAAAAGGACTGACATATTTCACTTCAATCAAACCATTAGAAGCCAATCCGGAAAGAAGACAAACTGTTCACTATATTGATTTACAATTTGGTTTTGTCTTCTGACTTGAGTATTGATCATGCTATGCAAATCTATTCATAAATGTGATTACGAATTAAATATTATAATAGGGTAAAACCATTACAATACTGTAGTTACTAACTCATGCTGAACACAATCTTGACATTTTCAATGAAGACAAACCTGAAATGTCTTGCTAAAAATCTTGATCTTGGAAGTACTTTCTCGAACTGCATATTCTCCATCTGAAGCCCAAACAAATTCAAGTGCAGATCCAAAGGATCTATTCCTCCATTCCAGTGCCGTATAAATTATGTATTCACCATCACCACATACAACAACAAATCTTCCATTTGGATTGTGCTTTAAACTCTGCAATATGAAAACGTTAACATCAGCAGGGACAAAGATAACAGGAAAATTACTAATTAACGTTATTATAAAACTTTAAAAGTCTAAACATGCTTCCTAGAAAAGGACGGTATTTTGTCTTGAAGTACTTTAGATGTACGAAAATAGAATTTACTAGCTAGTTAATTTTGACCATAGCAATTTCCATTAAAAAAATTGCAAAGCTCTCAAATATATCACTACAAAAATGTATACAGGCAGTACCGATAAAACGGAGACCAAGTGATTAAAATGTAACAAGTACAACCTTTGGGGACCTTTCATAGTCCAACATATGAAATATCATTTTTGGGACTACTTGGGTAGAGTGTCACAAATGCATACCTATATGCCCCATTAGCACTAGTCAGAATGATCAACTTCTTATGATTTTGAATAGTCCACTTAACACTCATTGCATCAGGGGTGAAGAATCGGGACTGAAAATAGCAAAATGAATCACATAGCATCAACCATCACCTTTGGGACTTGCACCAATAACAAGGACTCCCTGAGAAGGTCACCCATTCCAGACTTCATGGCTCAAGTGTGCTTTAACCATGGAGTATTTCCCGTAGTCAACACCACATAGATTGCTACGGCTACCCCACAAATGCTTAATAAAGAGTCAAGGGAGTTCTACATTAATAGTTCAACATGAAATCTTATTTTTGAGATTATCTGAATCGAGTAAGTTATTAACGAAAGGCCTATATCACATGAGCATTAATCAGAATTACCAATTTCTCACAATTGTGAACAGTCCCCCTAGCTCTCAGTCCATCAGGGGATGCTCACAGAGCTGAAGTAGGATTGAAACTAGCAAACAGTGCAACGAATGCTGAACAGTGACTTTGTACTGGGAATGAACCGTAGCTGACAATGCCAAATTATTGAAAGATGAACTCAAGGTGATTACACTGCAGGTCAGTAATATACTACAATGGTAACAATTCTAGGCAAAACTCAGTAGATTTTTGTATACTTGTATCAAAAAGCCAAGCAATTCTCGGGGAAAATTGTCAAAGCAGCTTCAGATATCTGCAAATTCCAAGCTATTTGGTCCACTAAATTACATTGTATAGGAACGGTAATAATGCAGAAGGATTACATCATTTTGACGAATCCAGAGTCTAGACCATCTTGGACAAAGGATTGTCCCACACTTCATAAAATTGAAAGGGAGATATAGGATCAAAGCATCAAGCCTTTATACTGATCTTTCAAGAGGACGTTTTACCACTTATCTGGGTTCATCTTCCAGAAGAAACCTAAGGGGATAGTACTACAGACCTCCAAACATTCCAAGATAAAGTTATAGGGATTCAATGAAATGATCTTTGCCCATTTATCAGATGAAGGCAAGCTGAATGTAAGTGTTATAAAGGTGAGACTGCATGTGAAATACTTTTTATAATATTATTTACCTGTGAGGCATTCACAAACAGCTTGTTTGCAAAGTGACAGTAATTATCAGATAGTTACATATGCGAAAATGTAGATGAGATAAGATAATTTTATTAATTTCCAACAGATGCCCACAAAAGTAGGTTAATAGGACTGCTAAGTACAATGATATCATTACAAAGCAGTAGCACCAAAATGGCAAAATGTCTCCTAAATAAAGAGCAAGATACAAAAGGTAAAGTAAAGCATGAGATCTATGCTAAAGCATGAAAAACCCTTGACTCCGAGCACAGGCAGCTGCACTGGGAGGGAGATGTACATACTACAGAAGGAAAGGATTTGAGAACTGGAGAACTCAAGTACAGGTATATCATGGTCCACTAATTAATCTCTCCTAACATCCGAGGCCAAATGAAGAATTCTCAGATAGAATGAAGTACAGAGGAAGAGGTAGGAGAAGAGTTGGACCACCCACTGCACAGCTATTTGGAAGAGATAACCATCTACTAAGGCCCAGGTGATCTCATCTACCTGCAGTAAGCGATATGGTTCAGCAATGAAGCTAAGATCTCTATGGAGGCAGGGATGGTCCCTTGCGTCCACATTGACCTGGAATTGGAGGCAACGCTATTAGCACCGTAAAGAAGGAAGTAATCCTCTTGGTTGAATCCTGTCTATGAGGAGGCTGGAGGATGTGGGCATGAAGCCTGAAGACCTCTTGCATGTATAAGGCTAGACATCTGTGGTTGGGGTACCTGAAAAAACTAGAGAAGGTCTGAATCCCCCTAAATAGACAATGGAACCTCCCACAGATGTCATAATAGCTGGGGTAGGACATTAACTGCTCCTCTATCTCAACCTCACAAAGATGACAGAGTTGGTAAATCCTCTCTACCCATACAATCTGGTGATCCATCTCAACTCAAAGTATATGCAAGCTGACTTAGATCTAGCCCAAGCAAATACGAAAAGAGTGAACAAAGTAATGAGATGAATATGGGGTTTGGATAAGGATTCCATTCTCACCTCCACTAAGTGCTCAACATAGAAGGCCATCTTCAAATGTAACCCACCTTGGGGATTTGTCCAAGTGACCTACATAAATTGTCTGCAAATGTTGTCCTAGATGATCATGTTCAACATCTGCCTGGTAGGTAAGAAGTCGCCAAGTGCATCTAGGGACTTTCTAAACAGAATATGCCAGTCCATTGAAATACATATGGACTCCAAAATGTTTGAGACCCCTACAAACCAACACTGGGTACAGCCAGGAGGGCTAGATAAGGTAACAAACTCAGATGAACTCCGAATGCATTGCAGAAGTGAAACAAGGAGGAAAATAGTCTCAAGTTAGAAGGGTTGGGCACCGAACTCTGAAAGAATGATGTGTTGGAGTATTGCCTGCTCACAATTGATGTTGTGTCTAAGGAGAAGGATCTGCACTATCTCAACTAAAGCATAAAAAGAATGAAGTGAGGCCCTAAGAATTGTACTCCCAAATTGTACCCTGAGGTAGTGGTGATCTCAGTCTCCTCTCTAAAAAAGAATGGTGATTCAATAGTACATTCTTCAACCCATTGAAGATCATGCAAATAGGACCCTAGCTCATCTATATGTTGAAATATGTAACTAGGTTCGGTCTTCACAATGACATATGGAACATTGATTTTATGTATTCAATGAAAAGAGAAAAATAAATTTAGAATTATTGTTTCTTGAGGCATGGGTTTCATGCTCAAGGGAAATTTATTTTAGGTCAAGCTCCCTTTGAGAGCTTCTACGATGTCATTGAGTCTATAGAGTCGGAAGAATTTTCGTCATGTATGAATAACCGTTCTTGGGTATGTTACATATTTATTTGAGTCAATATGAGTCTAAAATTGTAAAGGAAACCCCTCAAGGATCAAGGATACAAACCACAAGTCAAGTAGGCCTAGAAACTTCATCAAGTCGGCCTGCCAAGAGATATCAGCCTATTGTGGAAGCCCAACAACGCATATATAAAGGACGACTCGGCCTCTCTCAAAGGACACATAGAAGCAATCACAGAAGTTCAATCTAGCAACAATAAGGAGTCCTATACCATAGAGAAGGAACAACAAAAAGGAAGAACGAAAAAAAGAATTGTTTTGGGCCTGTTTTGAGACATCCTTTCCACACGTATGATCTGCAACTAGGGCACACTTCTCAGCTAAGATTACAGTCGCCATAGAAGATTGAATATCGGTAGAGGAGGAGTCATCTTGGAGGCCGAGTGGTTGAAGTAAAGATATCTCATCAAGCAAAGAAGAAAGGAAGGCAATTTCTCCATTATCTTGACTACAAGAATTGTCTAGGGTTTCTGCAGTAAAATCTAATTGCAGACAGAATATTGCAGTCCGAAAAAGGAGGTCGAAGAAAAAGTCATCATCATTGGAAGGCGTGTTTAACTAAAGTTGACTTTGTGCAAGAAAAGTGTTCATCATAATGACTTGATCTTGGAGGGGTTGTGGTCAAGGGTTTTGGTCATGGTCTTGGTATTCTTCAATTGAAGTCTCTATAAGAAGAATTGTTTTGGGCCTGTTTTGAGACATCCTTTCCACACGTATAATCTGCAACTAGGGCACACTTCTCAGCTAAGATTACAGTCACCGTAGAATACTGAATTTCGGTAGAGGAGGAGTCATCTTGGAGGCCGAGTGGTTGAAGTAAAGATATCTCATCAAGCGAACAAGAAAGGAAGGCAATTTCTCCATTATATTGACTACACGAATTGTCTAAGGTTTCTGCAGTTAGATCTAATTGCAGACAAAACATTGCAGGTCCGAAAAAGGAAGTCGAAGGAAAAGCCATCATCATTGGAAGGCGTGTTTAACTAAAATTGACTTTGTGCAAGAAAAGGGTTCATCAGAATGACTTGATCTTGGAGGGGTTGCGGTCAACAGTCTTGGTATTCGTCAATTGAAGTCTCTATAAGAAGAAGAATTCGTTTGGTTTTTCCTCTCAAGTGGGAGAGGTTTTGGTTGATCGCCTATATTTTGTGTCTCTTGTCTATTTATTGTTTATGCTTTGGTAGTTGTTTGATGAATAAGAACACTATAATAATCTAACTAAAGAGAAGATCATAATATAATGAAGTAAAAAGCATTCACAAGAAATTATGTTAAAATTTGGTAACTAGGGCCAAATTCCACCTTAGAACAGCTCATATGATGGAGATGATTAATGCATTGGATTCCTCTTTTCGAGAGGTCCAATTTTGATATAAAGATCATCTCATTCTGACAAGCAGAAATGGAATTTTGAATTTATTCTCTCTCATGCACAAATTGTCAAGGTCGGCCTCAGTGAAATGTAGGCTCATGAAACCCAATAGATTTGTCTCCTCACTCTCGACGAAGTTTATAAATAGGAGTGACCTCTCTCCTCATATGAACATCACTCATCTCATCACATATCTCTCTCTCTAACTCCTCTCTTGTTTGGTTCATACAGCTTGGAGGCAGCTTCTCTCTACTTCGCACATGTGGCAGGATGACGAATTTTTGGGATTTTCTGCTGGCCAAATTTCAGGAAAACAGATCAGCGTTGACCAAAGCCTATTTGACCTCCGTTGACTACAATCTTGAGGGCAGAATTTCGATTTTTGGAGGCCACATTCATTGGCACAGAAATCAACGTGATTGGGACAGTTTGGCCAGGGTTGACTTCAGATTCGACAGCAGAAATTACAGCAGTGTTTTCTCTCTCCTTGACTGGGTTGACTGAACTGTTTTGGGCTGAATTTGACCCTCTTGGAAGGCCGGATTGGCTTGCTGTTGACCGAGCTGCTTGGAGGAAATTTTAGTGCTTCTTTGACCAGTGTTGACTTTCTAGTTAGTGCTGCAGTTGATTGATGTTGACTGCTGATTTGACAGGATTGTTTTGGGCAAGTTAATTTGATATTTGTACTCTCTCCCTCCACTGAACTATTGAATAATAATAAGAAGATTTGATCAAAGGGTTTCCCCACATTGGGGTTTTTCCCTCACATCCACCATATCTTGTGTCCTCTTGTCTTGGCTTGTCTTCTGCACATGTTTCTATGTTCTATCTGCATTTACTATCAATGTGTTTAAGTTTATGTAATTGCTACTGGATATAATTGGAAATTGTCACTGCATTGATAAAGAACATTGAAGTAAATTGTGCTAAAGCATATAACATACCATTGTTACCTAAAATTAACATGGTATCAGAGCTCAGGTGAAGACAAAGCCCAAACAGAGGAAAAGCAATCACTAAGGAAAGTTGTTGGACAAGGACTTGAAACTAGTCCCAATGACAATTACATCTTACTTCAAATCCAAGGACAAGCTTAAGAACAAATCTGACTATCAAACATGGAAGATGTCTCTAGATTTGACATTGGAAGAAAATGATGCCATGGACTGTGTCAAAGGAAGAGTAGTGGAGCCTCCTTCAAATGCATCCGCAGCTGCACAAACAAATTACAAGAAAGGTGAAGTTAAACCTACGAAAATTATTGTTGATTCTATCCACAAGCCTTTGGTTGCCTATATTTCTGATTTGGAACCATCTAAGGAGATGTATGACAAGCTGGTTGGGATGTTCAAAGTAAACAATGCAAATCAAGATCTCTTTCTCAAGAACAAGTTGAAAGACATCAAGATGGATAGAGGAGAATCCATCCAATCCTACTTCATGAGGATTACAGTGATTAAGAATGATCTCCTTTCTATTGGACAAGTCAATGGTGACACAGGGCGCTCGCACTTATTGCACTTGGAGGCCTTACAAGAGAATGGGATGTGTTCAACACCACCATCCTCAACAATGACAGGATTCCAGGATTTGATGAATTATTGGCTAGATGCACTCAAGAAGAAATAAGGAAGATGGAAAGAGACAAGCCCTCAAATGGAAACAATCCTACCACCTTCTTTGCTCATACTAAGAGAAAGAACAATGTTGGTCCAAGAAATCAAGGTCAAGGATTCAAACTGGGATTCAAAGAAGGAAGAAAAGGAAGATGCTTCAATTGTAACAGGTTCGGCCACTTTGCTAGAGTGTCCTCACAAGAACAATACTCCAAGAGATTCTGACAACCATAACAACAACTTTAAGGGAAATGGCAATCAAAGGAACCACAAGTTCAACAGCAAAGGAAAGAGGAATGCTCACGCTACTCGAAATGGAAATGGTCGTCCTCCCAAGAAGTCGATAAACTCCAGGTATGAAAAAGTTAATGTTGTAAAGTAAAAATAATTTTATCTTATTTTTTCCCTTACCACCGCCTCTCCTCCGAATACATTGGAACACTGGTTGATTGATAGTGGTGCCTCAAGACACTTCACTGGGTACAAAGAGACTCTCTCTAACTTGATTGAAAAGAAGACAAATATGGAGATTACACTTGGGGATAATGCCACTTATCCCATGAAAGGAATTGGGATTGTTACTCTCCACTTAAATCAAGGTGAAACTCTTCATTTACAAGGAGTGCTATATGTACCTGATCTGAAAAAGAACTTGGTCTATATTTCCGCAATGGAAGATAAAGGTTTCAAGGTGACATTCATTGATGGGAAGGCTCGTGTTTGGCAAAGGAACCCAAGAGATGCATTCACTCTTGGATTCAGGGTTAAAGGTCTCTATCAGGTTGGAGGAAGTCCATTGGAGTGTTGACTGCTCGAGTAGCACCTGACGATTATGTGACGACTCCATGCCCAAGGATGATCCAGAGGGCACTTGTACCATCAGATGTCATTAGTCAACAGAGTTTTTTAACTCTCCTTCTATATTCTCATCATATTTCTTCTTTGTACCCAGATTCCACACCCTACGGGGAATTGTA
>APFE031331643.1:15188-28575 GCA_000404065.3 Pinus taeda | reverse complement strand
AGGGAGGATGGACACATATTTTCTCCATGTGTCATGCACTGCGACCGATTAGGATTTTCACCCTAAGTCAAGAACAATGACCCGGATAGGGAGAATAGTAGATTGGATAAGCATCATGGACTGACATTCTTCTTGTGTCATGTACTATGACCAATTAGGATTCACACCCTAAGTCAAGTACATTGACCCAATTTAAGAAGAATGGTCCAAAGGACTGACATTTCCTTGTGTCAAGTATTGTGGCCGATTAGGATCAATCTGGATCCTTTCTTATAGAATATTTCAACTTGAGAAAATCCCGATGAGACATTATGAATACCTCCCTAGTTAAGAGGGAGTGTTGAAATTCTAACTAAGATCGGTCTTCATAATTTATATTTTATCATTATGATTTTGTAAAGAGTCAAAAAGAATTTATTTGAGTCAAAAGAAAAATTATTTTTGTCATGTCTCATTTGGACATTTAAAAGAAAAAGGAAAAATTAAATTTTTATCTGTTTATTGGTCAAACCCCAACTGCCAAGTCAGCCCTCTAGATGACAAGTCGGCTCAGCCTTTACAGGAACTTTTTCTGATATGGAAACCACTATACACGATTACTCCACCATTTGGCACTCACTCGTAACACTTGTTTGGAGAAGAAATGCGAGCTATCTGTGGCACTACATATCTGTGATATGTGAGAAATCTATGGCGCTGCAACTCTGTGGTATGCGACCTATCTGTGGCACTACATCTCTGAGAAATGCGAGCTATCTATGGCACTACATCTCTATGGTATGCGAGCTATCAATGGTACCACATCTCTGTGAATCTAGCAGGCAAACTTATGGACAAACATATGGCATCTTGTGGACAGACTTGTGACAGACTTCATGTGAACAGTTGTTGCTTGGTGGAGGGCTGACTTGACATTTGGGTAATTGGTCTACTGGTTAGGTTGGCTATGACTTGGATTTCTCTCTTATTGACAATGATTCTATAAGGAAAGGATTGCTTAGTTTTTCCCCACTGAGTTTTCCCAGGGTAAAATTGTCTCCTGTCTATTGTGCACTGTGATCTCTATTTTCTTGAACTTGAATGGCTAAATTGTTAAAGTATAATTGCTTGATGAAAAATAAAGAAATGCTCAAAACAACAATAACACCTTCACAAGTAATTATCAAGATCAGAAATTCAACTTACAATCGAATTTCAACAATTCCCAGCAGGAAGGGATCAATGATGAGGAAATGTTTGCACAATGAAGTTGATCACCATCAGATTAATAATAGCTCTCGCAGCACGGTTTGGTGAGAATGATAAATCTTTTTGAACAGGTGTACATGTGGCAATTAGAAGGATTTATTGTTAAAGGAAAATAAAATTATGACTGTGAGCTTGTCAAGGCTTTTTATGGATTAAAACAAGCTCCAACTGGTACATTAATATATATCATCTTCTAAGGAATAGTTTTCCAAAGAGTACTTTAGACCCAAATTTGTATATAAACGTGAAGCTTAAAAGTTGGTGAAATTTTTTTTTGGTCGTCTGTGTTGATGATTTCATTATAACATGTAGGCAGGATCATCTGATTGAATAAATAAAAGAAAAAAGGAAAAAATGGTTTATGTTGGTGATATGATTATCACAAGTAACCAGGATCATATGATTGAAGAGATGAAAATCTAGCTGCAAAGAGCATCGAAGATAACAGATCTTAGTTTGCTACATTGATATTCCGTGTTTGAAATTCTAATGAGAGAAGAAATATTTCTATCAAACAAAATATACTCAAGAACAGTTGGAAAGTTTTGGGATCATAGAAAATAAGGTTTCTTTCATCTTTTAGAAGCTCATTTATAATTATGATATTATCAGTCAACAGTTGTTCAAGGTTTGTAGATGTGATATTATACAGAAAATTGGTGGGCATTTTGATTTATCTTACCAACATGAGACCAAATATCAGCTTTAAAGTTGGTTCAATTTCTCATTTTATGAATATGGAAAAAAAAGTTCATTGGAATGTAGCCAACAGAATTCGTTGGCAAATGAAGGAAATTTTGGATTTAGGGCTTGAGTTTGTAAGAATTGACAGCTTTAATTGATGGATACACTGATTCAGATGCCACAGGTATTGTGGATGACAGAGAGTCCACTTCAGGATATAACTTCAGCCTTGGCTCAGGTGCCGTTCCATGGGTTGACAAGAAGTAGCTCACAATATTTCTGTATCCTAAAGAAACCAAATGTGTATTTGTGGTTACGCAGCTTATGAAGTAGTTTGGCTAAGGAGAATATTAGATCTACAGGATCAGCAGAAATGGGCTACTCAACTATACTAAGACAATGGGAGTCTGGTAAGTGTTGAAGGAAATGTAACTAGGTTCGGTCTTCAAAAAGGTACTTTTGATATTTGTATTTATTCAAGAAGAGGGAAAAAGTTATTCGGAAATTATTCAGGATTTATTCAAGAAGAGGGATTATTTTTATTATATATGTCAATGAGTTTCTTGCTCATTGAAATAGGTTTAGCACATGTTAAAGTGCTATAGGTGAGTCAGAGTCAAAAGAATTATGTTGAAGACCTTAAGGGCATGTTAGACAAGGTATACTTATGTACTAGAGTCAAAGAAGACACCTCCAAGCAAAGTAAAGAATCCTCCAAGCAAAGGCACCATCAAAAGAACCCATCTGAAGCAAAGAAGACAAGTCGGCCCACAGTCAGTAAGTCGGCCTAAAGGAGGGACAGTCCTCTATATATAGGGGCTGTCCACTCCTCTAACATCAAGCTAACTCATCTCTGAAATCAGTGAGAAAGAGGACAAAGAAGGGATACAAAAAGGTGAAGAAAAGAGGTCTCCAAGTGCAGCGAAGAAGAAGGGTACATGACCGAGCCTAAGAGGACTGTTCTAGAGCTAACTACAGCCACACGTGCGAGAAAAAGGAGGGCTGTCTCTGTGGTTATGACAGCAGCAACTCACAGTCAAACATCTCTCATTGTTTGGGCTTAAAACTAGGCCTGCAAGGCCTCCTACTCAAGCAAAGAAGAAGGAACCTCAAGCGAAGGAGAAAGAGCCTATAGCATCAAGTGAACCTCCCACACGTGCGAGAAATTAGGGATGCAGGACAGTCATACCAAGTCTGTACCTACACCTCAAGGAAGAAGCTCATTTGGTCAAGAGGAAGGAAGGGATCATCACAAGGAAGAAGTCTCATCATACACCAAGAATAAGTGTCTCCTCTAGAGCAAGTGCAACAAGGTCTACCAACAGTTGAAAGAAGCATGAAGTGCCGGAAGAAGAACGACGGAGTGCTGGGGAACGAAGTGCCGGAAGGAGGAGGACAAAGTGCCGGGAAAACAAACTGCAGAAAGGAGGAAGGACTTGGCTTGTGCTTGGAGGATATTCTTGTCAAAGGTCTAGGGTTTGGCATTTATCATTAGAAGCTTCAATAAGGGAAACTTACCAAAGGGTTTTTCTCTTAAGAGAAGAGAGGTTTTGGCCCTGGCAAAGAGCCAAAATCTCGTGTTCTTGTTCTTATGTTTTTGGTAGCAGTTTGATAAGTAAAAGAACATACGCTAATAATAAGAAGAAGATCAAGCTAACAAGAAAAAGTAAAAGTGCTTCACAAATTGTTATCAAGTCTAGAAGAATCACACTACACCTAATTGCCCTAGATTCTTCAACATGGAATCAGAGTTAAGGTGACACATCAAGGAAAAAGCATCTCAAGAACACTCATCAAGGAAAGACATCTACAAAGTTGAAGCATCAAGCCAAGAAGTCTCTATCACATCAAGGACAAGAAGGTCTACCTTCTATCATTCATCAAGGAAGATTACAAAGCAAGAAGAAGAGCCTTATATAAAGGCACCTACAAGAAGATCAAATCAAAGAAGGACCTACATCATCTACAAGCCATCAAACAAATCTCATCATCAAGCAAGTCCACTTGGAGAAAGAAACTTGAAGAACATCAAGATCTAAGGAAGGCAAGCCATCAAGTCTTCAAGGAGAAAGCAAGTCCAGTACATCTCAAAACCTATCAAGTATATGTCCCCTTTTGAATATACATCAATGTCTTTTTGCAAGGAAAGCAACAAATTGGTAGGTACCAACAACTTTCTTGCATGGAAGAAAAGCACTAATTTACTCCTCAAGGAGAATGAACTTCTAGAACACATCAAAGGGAATATCATTATTCCTACTAAGGAACAAACCCAAGCCTTAGACAAGTACAATAAGGATGAGACAAGACCATAAAGGATTCTAATAGAATCTATTAAGGATTATCTCATTCCTTATGTCTCCAAACTTGAAACATCAAAAGAAATCCATGATAAACTAGTAGAGTTATTCTCAGTAACCACAGCTGGAGAAGTAATATCTCTACAAAATGAATTATACAAGATGAAGATATCAAAGGAAGGAATAGCTCCATACTTCATGAAGATCTCTGAGATGAGGGATCAACTCCAAGAGCTAGAAGTCATGTCTGACAGAGAAATGACAACCATAGTACTCAATGTTCTACCTGAGGATTGGGGCAACTTCACATCAAGCATATATGCCAAGAAGGAAGCCACCCCACTAAGTGAAATGTGGTCTCTATGCAAGATAGAGGAAACAAGACTCAAAGCAAAGGAAGATGTGGGATCAAAGGAGCAAGCATTTGCTACCATGGCCAAGAGAAAGGGAAAATTTGGCAAATTTGGTCCATGAAGAACAAACAATAGAGATATGTCCAAAATCCAATGCTTTGGATGCCAAGAATGTGGACACTAAAAAAGGAATTGTCCTAAACTCAAGAAGGACAACAACAACAAAAGAAAAAGGGAAGAAGCTCACATGGCTCAAGAGATGAAAGAAGAAGCCAAGAAGCAAAAGAAGGAAGATCCTCTGGGTCTCTACTACGACTAAGTCTACTTCTTTACTTAAAGTCTTCTTTCAAAGTTTTGAGTGGTATAGGAGCATGTAGGAATAGAATAAAATTGCATGGCTAGAAACATCTTCTAGAATCTAGAAGCATGTTGTACATAGAGTTCAAAATACTCATGTAGAAAGAGCATTTACAAATAGAACAAAATGCATGGTTAGAAATATCTTCTAGAATATAGGAGCATGGTAGATATAGCTCAAGATCTTCATGTAGAAGGAGCATCCTAGTATAGGACCTCATCCACAATGAAAGAAAATTGATCATGATTAAGAGTCTTAGAAGACCTCCATCATCAAAAAGAACGAAACATTTGCAAGGTAAGGGTCTTCAAGATCCTATGATGGAATCTCCAAAAGAAGATTCATAAACAAAAGCAGATGTCTCATTGGGAGTCCCATTCATGGGATTCAAGAAAAAGATGATATGCAGGCAAGCTATGATGAAGCAAGAAGGGCCACACCAAGGACCACCAAATAAAGCTAAGATGATCAAACGAAAATCAAGATGAGGTATGTATGCATCAAAGTGAAGTCATGTATATTATCAAGTCATGGGAATAATTCTATGACATGATCAAGTATGAAAGAATCTCTTTCACCAATGACATGCTTGAAGGCATGTACTACAATGCAATGAAGGTCAACAAAAGGAAATACTCACATAAGGAGTATAATGTTGTTGACTAAGAAGCAAGAAGGAATGTTGACTAGTCCTAGAAACAAGCAATGAAGAAGTGCTCCCACAAGGAGCATAAGGTGGTTGACTAATCTATCCAAGAAGAAGCAAATGAAGAAAGAGATCAAGCATGTGAAGAACACCATGATCACAAAGAATCACTATCTGACGAGAAGACATCTCCCGAAAGAAGGCAAGACAACCCTAATAAAGGAAGGAAAAATATCAAAGGACCCTTGACACCTATGAAGACCTTGGAGATATGAAAGGTGCAGATAATTGGTTCTACTCTACAAAGATGTCGTGATGAAGAAGCCATCCAGCAAAAACACCATTTAATGTTGAAACAATATCAAGATGAAGTCATGAAGGGCTACTAGATCGAAGCATGTAAACAAGCAAGTACAATGAACCCTCCATGAGAAGAGTATTCTGAAGCATGGACAGATGACAAAGAATTAGCCAAATGACAAGAGAACCTAATATATGTCAAGAAGGCCACTTTCCACGAAGGAAGCAATGACATGACAAACCAGAAAGGAAAGTGATCAATGAATGGTGCCCTACCAAGAAGAAGATTCAAACAAGGACTTCATGACATCGAAGGAAGCAAGGAGATCAAGTAGCTGGAGGACCCGCAAAGAAGAAGTTGTTGATGAATGGACAAGTCCCTAGCTAAGAGGGAGTTATAACAAGTTCCCAATTACAAAGGAATTTGAACAAGTACCTTGTCAGAATATACTTGGGCATGTCTTCCCCAATTGGGAGGAAGAGATAGACACAACATTCTTGTCTTCACTTGGGAAGAAAGAATAGGAGGATTGGGTAATCATCTGGTATCTGATACTCTTTGAGGATGTGTAGGTTATCCAAGACAAGAGTAGGCAAGAGGACCAATATTCTTTGAGGGTTGGGAACCCAAGATAAGAATAGTCCTAGAAGGTCATACTCAGTGAACACCAGGGTGGGTATGTACCTTGAGAGACAATGACTAAGGTGTCTATAAGTCATTGGCCTCGCCAACATTGTGCTCCGATCTATTGAAAGATAGAGTTGTCATTCAAGGCCTTGTTGTGGAAACAATGTTGGTTACTATGATGCTATAAAAGATGGATTGCCAATCTAGTTTCTCCTATGTGAATTCTTCAAGATTGGAAAATAGCCAAACACCTTGTAATGTTGTATGAATACCTCCCGAGTTAAGAGGGAGTGTTGAAAGAAATCTAACTAGGTTCAGTGTTAATAAATGTACTTTTGATATTTGTATTTATTCAAGAAAAGACATATTATTTTTATTATATATGTCAATGGGTTTCTTGCTCATTGAAATAGGTTTAGCACATGTTAAACTGCTATAGTTGAGTCAAAGAGTCAAAAGAATTATGTTGAAGACCTTAAGCGCATGTTACACTAGGAATACTTATGTACTAGAGTCAAAGAAAACACCTCCAAGCAAAGTCAAGTCTCCTCCAAGCAAAGGCACCATCAAAAGAACACATCCGAAGCAAAGAAGACAAGTAAGCCCACAGTCAATAAGTCAACCTTCAAGTCGGCCTAAAGATGCGATAGTCCTCTATGTATAGGGTTGTCCACTCCTACGTCAAGCTAACTCATCTCTGAAATCAACAAGAAAGAGGACGAAGAAGGGATACAAAAAGGTGAAGAAAAGAGGTCTCCAAGTGCAGCGAAGAAGAAGGGTACATAACCGAGCCTAAGATGATTGTTCTAGGGCTAACTATAGCCACACGTGCGAGAAAAGGAGGGTTGTCTCTGCGGTTATGACAGCAGCAACTCACAGTCAAACATCTCTCATTGTTTGGGCTTAAAACTAGGCCAACAAGACCTCCTACCAGAGCGAAGAAGAAGGAACCTCAAGTGAAGGAGAAAGAGCCTATAACATCAAGTATACCTCCCACACATGCAAGAAATTAGGGCTACAAGACAGTCATACCAAGTCTGTAACTACACCTCAAGGAAGAAACTCATTTGGTCAAGAGGAAGGAAGGGATCATCACAAGGAAGGAGTCTCATCATAGACCGAGAATAAGTGTCTCTTCTAGAGCAAGTGCAACAAGGTCTACCAACAACTGAAAGAAGGACGAAGTGTCGGGGAACGAAGTGCCAGAAGGAGGAGGGCAATGTAATGTTCCTAAACAAGAAATTAAGTGATAAACAAAGCAAGCAAACAATCCAACAATCAGAAACGCGAAATACACATCAGACACCCACGAAAGTTATAAAACTTCAACTCCCGAATTCTCAACCAAAACCCACTAAAACCCAGGAAGGGTTTGGACTAGTTCAGACTTCTTGAATTCAACCCCAAGGAGCCCGTCCTCTGCCAAACTAGCAAACTCGGCCTGCCTGAATGAAGCTGCGAAAACTCTCCAAAACTACCCCAAATCACTAGGATGAGTCCTCCTATGAATTTCCTTCCTTCCCAATTGTGATTCCAGTTTTGTGGCTCTTTCCCTCAAGACCTACGTGATGCCCAGACTAGCCCTCTACGCTATCCTCCAAAGCTAGATTACAAATTGCCTATTTGTTGCACCCACTTGCTCCAAAACTCCTCCCAAATGCTGACCTCTTGATATACTTGGACTCTCCAAATCCCTTCGGTTAGTGCTGACCCAATGAAACTTTGTCCTCGACTGCGTGTTCCCTCTCTAATGGCCCAGAAATACGCACTGTTGGATAATGACTGAATGTGTTGGCCGTGAATAGTCCTTGGTGCTCCTCAAGATGCTATGAAACTACCTTCCTAGGGTGGCACTCGTAGTCCCCAGAAGGTAAGGTTGAGTCTCCCGCTTGAGAGATTCGTGGCTAAGCAGCGAGTTGACTCAACTAAGCAGCTCGAGCAAACAACAAGTGATTTTCGATATGCAGGAATGAATGATCCCAAAGTGAGGAGCTCTTCCTCCTTATGATTTTGTGGGCCTCCCTTTACCTCATGTGGGCCCCTCCAACAGCCATACAAATTCCCTCCAAGGCAATTCGAATTGCCCAATATGCCTTCCCACGTGGGCGGCCCCACCTTCCACTAGCAAAATAATCTAGTCGTATTTCTCCTAAGTTCCTAAGTCGAAATTGCCTAGGTCCTTTTCCTTAGCAAAATTTATACAAAATTGTGGAGAGACAAAACCTATTACAAATTCTTTTAGGAAGGGACATGACAGTCCTCCCCTCCCAAATGTTGCTTGCCCTCAAGCAACTTCGTAGCTGGGTGCTCCAAAATGTGCTCACCCTCCCAGGTGGTATCCTCATCCAGCAAGTTCTTCCAGCGTACCAAGAACTCCCTGATGGTCTTGCTCCTCAGCTTCCTCTCCCACATCTCCAAAATGGCCTCAGGCTCCAAAACCAGATGGCCCTTATCATCCAATGGCGGTAACTCTACTGTTGTATTCACCTGTTGTCCCAACACCTTTTTAAGGCATGAGACATGGAATATGTTGTGAATCCTACTCCTCGGAGGCAGCTCCAGCTCGTAGGCCACCTCCCCAACTCGCCTGACTACCCTGTATGGCCCATATAAACGGGGTTGTAGCTTCTCAGCCCCCTTCTACTTCAATGTGGATTGCCTGTATGGTTGTAACCGAAGGTACACCAAATCATCCTCCTCGAAACGTCTCTCGATTCGGTGTCGATCTGCATACACTTTCTGTTGGTTTTGCGTTGTCCCTAAGTTATCCTTGAGAGCCTTGAGAATGTCTTGGCTCTCTTAGATCCAATCTTTGGCCTTTGGGGCACAGCTATCTCCAAAAATAACGTCAACAAAAGATAATGCATCATAACCATACAAGGCACAGAAAGGAGTCATACGTATGGACATGTGATGGGTAGTGTTGTAGCAATACTCACCCAAATGCAACCACCGAATCCAATCCCTCTGCTGCCCAGTCACGTAGTTCCTCAGGTACCCCTCCAGCCACTGATTAACTCGCTCTGTCTTGCCATCTGTCTAGGGGTGGTAACTCGTGCTAGGGGTGAGTTCGATACCAACCAACCTAAAGAGCTCCTGCCAAAAGCCTCCCATAAACCTGTTATCCATGACACTCACAATGTTCCTAGGAAGCCCGTGTAACCGGAAGATCTCCCTAAAGAACAGCTCTGTAACCTATGAAGCCTAATATCTGGTAGGGATGGCGAAAAAGTGGGCATACTTGGTCAACCGGTCGACCACTACATAAATGCAGTCCTTGCCCTGTACTGTAGGGAGCCCCGTGATGAAGCTCATGGAGATACTCTCCCATTTCCCCTCAAGGATGGGGAGCGACTTTAATAATCCTGCAAGATGAATCAACTCCCCTTTGTTCCTCTGACATGCCTCACACTCATGTATGTGCTTCAGCATGTCCCCCTTGAGGCCCTTCCATGTGAAGCGCTCCCTGGCTACCATGTACGTTTTCCTGAACCCTTGGTACCCTGATAATGGCAAGTCCTGTGCTGCCTAGAGCACTCTCTCCCTCAACTGCAAGTTGGGAACCAGAAATATGCGCCCCTTGTAGTAGATGACCTCATCTATCAACCGATAACACTCATCTGCATGGGTACCCTCTAGAATCACGCATGCCCTCCTATCCTTGGAATATTCCACCAATAACAGGGCCTTTCAATCATGGCAGATGCTCATGACTGATAAGCCTGCGAGTCTCCAGGATAGGGCATCAGCCACCACGTTGTGTTTCCCTCACACATACTCTATGTCGAAATCATAGGCTTGCACCTTGCTGACCCATCTCTGTTGTCTATTGTTGAGGCCCTATTGCCCCATGAAGTGACGAAGTCTATTGTGATCAGTCTTCACCCAAAACCTGTTACCCACCAAACATTGTCGAAACTTCGCCAAGGCATCCATAATGGCCAGCATTTCCTTGTCATATATAGAATATGACCTCTCATGGGGTAAGAGCTTCCGACTCTTGAAAGCAATCGAGTGCCCATGCGGAGATAATACTACTCTGACTCCCTCCCCGGATGCATCACACTCCATGGTGAAGGGCTGGGAGAAGTCCGGAAGTGCCAAGGGCTGGGAGAAGTCCGGAAGTGCCAAACTAGACAACTACTCATCACCTCCTTGAGGCGGTCAAAAGTGGCTTGTGCCCCATCTGTCCATGCAAAAGCCCCTCTCTTGGTCAAATCTGTGAAGGGAGCTGCCAACTACGAAAATCCCTTACAAATTTCCAGTAATATGTGCAGATGCCCAAGAAGCCCCTCAACGTTGTCACATCTCTAGGTACTAGCCAATCATGAATAGCTTGTATCTTCTCCTCATGGACCTTCACCCCATCTGTGCCAATGATATGCCACAAGCAGAGCATCTCGATCAAGCCAAACTCACACTTGGACAGCTTGGCATAGAATTGTTGCTCCTCCAAAATATGCAACACCTCCTCCAAGTGTTGGAGATGCTCCTCCCAAGTCCTGTTGTAAATCAAGATGTCGTTGAAGAAAACCGACACAAACCTCCTCAACTGCCTCTGAATCACATGGTTCATACACGACTGAAAGGTAGTCGAGTCATTGGTCAACCCAAATGGGATGACTAGGAACTCAAAGTGCCCATAATGGCACCAAAAAGTTGTATTAGGGATGTCCTGATCCCTCACCCTGATCTGGTGGTACCGCGAACATAAATCTATCTTAGAGAAGTACTTGGCTCCTCTAAGTTCATCCATTAGCTCATCAATGTGGGGGATGGGGGACCGGTTCTTCAGTGTCTTCCTGATGAGGGCCCAGTAGTCAATGCACATGCACAAGGTTCCATCCTTCCTCACCAACACCATTGAAAAAGCAAAAGGACTAGAACTCGGCCTGATGTGGCCCAATGCCAACAGTTCCTTGATGGCCCTCTCGATCTCGTCCTTATAGGTCTTAGGATACATATAAGGGGTAGTGATCACCGCCAGTACACCCGGCTCCAGCTCGATGGTGTGCTGGAATCCCCTATCTGGTGGTTGCCTTGGTGGGATATCTCCAAATACCATTGAGTACATGTCCAACAAGGCATATATGTCTGAAGGTGGTGGTTGGGCCTGCCCTCCAACCTCTGAAACCCTCAGCTCCACTGCCCAGGCTATGTCCCCATGTCGCAGATCTGCGTCCATCGTACGCACTGAGACTGTCTGCGATGGTTATGAATGCATGCCTCTAAGGACCACCGATTTGCCATCCGGGCTAGTGAACTCCATCTCCAGTTTCTTCCAATTAGTAGTAATTCGCCCAAGGGAGTACAACCACTAGACACCCATCACCACGTTGGTGTCTGGCACATCGACCATAGTAATTCAAAACCAAAGAAATTCCCTTCTGGGTTTTTCTGGGTTTTGTCCAAGGAGTCTAACGCTGAAAGGACATACTTTTCTGGGCAGTTTTTGGGCACATTCCAGTAGAACAACAGTTTCACTGGGACAGCGCAGTGCATAGTGGTGCAGCAACTAAGTAGCCATCACCTTAGTTATTCCATCACTTGGGTTTGGTCCAGCTTGTCCTTGAGACAAGCCCATGTGCACCACTTCATTTATATTGTACCTATGCTCTAAGATTTTATAATATATGGCTCAGCAGTTCCAGATTTACAGTGTTTGTGGGTGTATAATGCATGCTTTTAATTTTATGTTGCTGCATTGTTTATTTGTTTAGAATATCACTTATATTCCTACTTAGGAACATTACAGCATGGAATCCAGAAAACCTTGAGTTCATGACTCTTCCTCACGAAAAAGGAATTGTCATGATCTAACAACAATCTTGTGTCATAGGCCTTCGCGTACTATCCAGCATTACATCAGATGCACTATTAACATGCCTAATCACACATGTTTGTCACTATGTACACCTTACTTTGATGAAAATTTGCCATCCAATCAGCGTCAAAACCGTGTAAAAAGTGTCACCTCAGATAAGATAAGATAATTTTATTAGTCCAACGAATGACCACAAAACTAGGTCAATGGAACTAGAGGTTGCATCCAGTACAAGTATAATGTGGGAGTGCAAATGCCACTCCTAGAAAAGTTAAATCTAATAAAAAAACTATATGCAAAATGAAGTAATGAAAAATACAAACAATAAGACATGCTCATGAACATGAACATGTATAAAACCGTAAAGCAGCCCAGTGAAGAGCCCATGGAGAGAGAGAGTTGAACATGAGGTCCACGATGTCAAGAATGTCGAGTTTAGAGCAAAGAGCTGAGCATAGTTCGGAAATATATGAAGCTTGTATTTGTATACGTTGAGGAAACTCGAGAAAATAAGCTAAGCACTTAAGAAGCTTGAACGTTAAAATTCTGAAAGGAGAAAATCTGTCAACCCTGCAAATCTCCAGTATATATCTTGCTCTGTACCAGGGGCTGATATGATAAGGTTGTGTATCTGCAAAGAGATATGAAATGCAAAGTGATGATAATGATTGACCACCTACATGTGATATTCCCAATTAGCAATTATTGCTAAGTGAGAATATAATTTTTGTACAATTTTGACAAATTTGGGTTCTAACTTAGGAGAAGTGGATTGGAGAACCCCACTTCCAGTTTTTAGTTGATGGGGGCACTCACACTATGGAAAAAAAATGCAAAATCGAACTCTTAGTGGAATGTGGGGGCCACCAAGAAGGAAATATGCTCCACTTGGGCAATTCGATCTACTTGGGAAGGAAGGGAGTTCGATGATGGGACCCACATGAGGAGGAGGCAGCCATGATTAAATAGAAGGGGCTCACTTCAGTTTAAGGCTTTTAACAAATGGACATTCACTTCCACCTAAGTTGCAGGAAACGTGGGTCTAG
>APFE031331643.1:0-14623 GCA_000404065.3 Pinus taeda | reverse complement strand
TATATTATTATATATATTCGCGTTTCCCCGTTTCCAAAATTTGGGGAGGTCGCGTTTCGTTTCACTTCCGCGTTTCGTTTCGCTTCCCCGTTTCCCCGTTTCGTGCAACTTAGACTTCCACCTAGCACGCTTGAGCTGCTTAGCCGAGTTTGCACCTGAGATACTCAAGCGAGTTTCTCACCCCTTGCTTCGGTGGACTTCGAGTGCTAGACCAAGGAGGGAAGTCAATCTCCATGTGAGCATCTTCAGCATCAGCCTTCAGGAAATTCGTGGGGGTTTCATGGCAGTTTCCAAGGCATAGTTGAGGAGTTCGATTTGCTTGGAGGGCTAGCAAAGAGCAGAGGTATTGCTGAGATTTCCGGAAGCATTTTGCATCACCAATTGTTGGAGTTTTTGACGTAGAAATCATCCAAATCCAGGAGGAATTTTGTTGTAGCAAAGCAGCCACCTAAGTGACTGCGTGGCCTCAGCAGGAGGCTTTTCTGGGCCATGTGGGAGTTAGGGAGGTGATCACTGGGAGCAGATCTGAGCTGGGGATTTTGGGAAATTTTCGGAGGGGTGAATCCTTGGCATTTTGCAGCATTTTGGAGGGTTAAAGCAGTCATCCATCACGTGGGCCGAAATTTGCAGCCAGTTGAGGAACACGCTGAAATAGGGGTCAATTTCGGAGGTCAGAAGTACGCCAAACCCTTTCTCGGTTTTGGTGGGTTTTGGAGAGGAGCCCAAGGTTAATTTCCCAGAATTTTCTGAGCACCAGAGGAGGGTCTTTGAGCAGGTTCTTTCCAACAGACAGAGCAGTTCTTCTAGGGCAGCATAGAGCATAGTTGGGGCAGCTCATCTCCACATTTGGGCATCGTATTTTTCTACCTGGGGATTGTCTAGCTTGCCATTTTGGCAAGCCCAGGTGCACTCCTTTCATAACCCCATTATACTATTGCTCCATATAATAAAATAGCTCAGCTGGATGATGTTTTTAGAGATTTTCTGGGTGTCTACCTATGTATCTGAGTTTTTGTGTGTGCATATCAGTTTTTGCTTTGTTTATCACTGTATTTCCTAAGTAGGAATATTACAGCATTACAGCAAACTTCCATATCCATGCCAAAGACTTGACCAAGAAAGTAGCATCTAACAAGGTAGGTGCTAGTCCTGTACTCATCGAACCTCAAGTTGAGCCTTCAAAGCACATGTGACCGGGTGTGGAGCGAACTAGCTGATACAGTAGAAAGGCACAAATATATGCATGCAGAATGGTCGCAGCAATGTTGCCATACGGTGAGAAAAGAGTGCAAATTTTAATGGTATGATCAGAGGAGAATGAGTGATAAAGTTCCCAGGGTTACAGGCCAGCATATACTTTCAGAGCAGAATGTCCAGCGAATTAAACAAAGGTAATTTGAGAGAGAAATCACTTGGGAGGTCTGAAATTTCTGTGATTTTTCTCTCGTATAATTTGGCTATGGGTGGATGAGTTGAGCAACTTTTCTTGGGGAGAATTGTGTTATGATGCTTATGGTGGATCTTGGATGGTGAATGGTGAAGTAAGTTAGTTTATTCGCTTTATCATGGTATTATGTTTATGGGGTGAAAGTTCATGTGCTAAGTTAGTATATTTGGTATTTGTTTCATTGTCGCTTTGCTAAACTAAGCTCTTCTTCCAAGTATTTAAGGAATAGAGATTGGTTTTTCTTCCCCTTAATCATCTTCAAAATTTGAGACCCTACATCTCAAACCTAGAGTAAGTCTATTTTCCTAAGTTTGTTTGAATCTAGTTATCACTCCAAGTAAACCCTAAAATTGTTTGATTCCTTCACCCCATGTGCCACAAAAAAAAATTAAAATTAAAAAATTATATATATATATATATATTATTGACAAACTAATGCATTGATCTTCTATCCTCCATCACCTATATTTCTTTATAATCCTTAAGATTGTTTTGCTAGGGTTTCCTCTCCAAGACCATTCAGTAATCGTTTGATTGTTTATTTGGGAACCGATTTGAGCCTCTATTGGTTTAGATTGACCCATAGGAACCTTTGAACTCCAATCTTGGAACTACCAAGCCCTAGCAATCCTATGCAAGGGAGAAACCCCTTTGAGTCAGAAGAGAGCTAACCATAAGCAAGAAGAAGGTTGGTGAGGTGACGGTGGCGCCCTCTGAGCTGCAGTGCATCTCACGCTTGAGAATTCAGACTTTACCTCAAGAAGTGCGAGATTTTCTGTGATGGAAGGGTAAATCCATGAGAGTAAATCATTTTGTGATATCTCTTTTCCCTACACAATGCATACAGCAGTATAGCAATAGCTATTTTCTACCTAACATTCCTTAATATAATTTTCATTTTGTGAAATACTAGACTAATGGTATGAATAAATAATATGGCAGGACAGATTCCCAGAGGCTCTTGAGATTTGAAGTATAGACCATATGTTATAAGAACTTGAAAGCAACAGTTACAATATAGAAAATGCAAATCCAATACTATAACTGTGTTTAAAACGACAAAATGAAAAATGCCTTTAGATGACATGGTGTATTCAAATTCAATCAAATTAGGAATAAAATTCAGAAAATGCATACCCTTTGAGGATTTATGCCTGCAGCTGCAACATATAAGTCTAACTTTCCAATTGCAATACCAATGCCCTGAACTCCAAGATCTCCAAGTCCCAATATTCTACTTCCGTCCGTAACCACAATCATGTCAACCTAACAATTCAGGAAACATTACAAGAAGCAATCCTACATTAATATCATACCTTCCAATATCAGTTGCATATTAAAATACAAGCACATGAAATGGCTACAAAGCAGGGAAAGAAAAGTTGCATTGAAGTTTCCAAACAAACAACACTAATCTTCTGGAAATACTAAATAATGCAAACAAACAGCAGGAATTTCCAAGTAATAAACCTTCCTTTACTGAATGCAAAAACACCAATTGAATAAACGAAACAACAAACTTGACAAATGGATTCATTGTCCAACAGTTGAAGAATTTCAATAACAAAAAGGCAAACCAATACAGTAGAAACATTTTGATTTAACGTTTTCCCTAGAAAGAAGCCACAAAATGTTCTAGAAAAGCAGTAAACTGTGCAGGTAGACTAGCAGATAGATAAGTTGATTACTTGAAATGAAGTTGTTTGACATGACTTAGCCAACCACCAATGTGTGACAACACAACTTGGAGTTTGTAATGAACAAAGTCCGTACTTCACAATAATCTTAAAAACACTTGGAATACGAAGACATCCATTGAGGATATATATATATACTTCATAAACATTCATGTCCCCTTAGACATGTCTCTTGAATATTAATTCTTATTATGATCAGTATTATTATTTATATTCATATTATTTTTATATACATCATATTCAAAACATTGTCTTCCTCTTCAGAGATGCTTTGTCCTCAAAGCTTATTACTGATAAGGCATGTCATTGTTTCCTTGTTTTGTAATCTATTCGCATCTTCAGATTTCTTCAATTTGTCATCTTCGATGATACAAGATGATAGGATCCTTTGAGTGATAAACAAAATTTTCAAACTGAGAAGGGATCTAACCATCCTAAATCAATCTCTTGTGGAACCTTGCAATTATTTGATAGCTAGAATAATTTTTTATTGTAAGATTGGATTGTGCAGATATCAATATTCTTTGGAATATAAGTCACTTGTTTCTGGTCTGAATGATATGGATTTGCAAACTGGTTGAGATGTTTTCTTTATGATTTGGGTGTTGATAAAGAGTTCTTGTGATCTGATTTCGCCTTGTCCTATTTGTGGCAATCTCTTGATTTAATTTAAGTATCTAATTTCCTTCACACACTGAAGTCACTTGGTTAAACGTTGAATTTTCACTTGAAATTTCTGTTGTTTGAACTGAAACATCTAAATATGTTTTTACTTCAACTAGGATGTCATCTTCTTACATTGTGATATTCATTGGATCAGTATTGGTTCCTTTTTCTTCAACTTGGTATGTTATTTCTGAAGACTTCGACGCTTCTTTCACGATAATTTCTTCTAATTTATTTTTCAATGATTTCTTATCATCTTCAAGTTTCTTAATCTGAGTAAGCAGATTTTGATTGTGATTTTTTAAACGTGAAGGTTTTTCAGTTTTGATTCAACTTCATTTTGACGCTCAAGCTTCTCAATTTTTTAAATCTCTGATTTGTTCTAATATTTTTTTATCAAGGTCTTTTAAGTGCAAACTTTCTTCTTCTTTCTTTAATAGACTCTCGTTGATGTTCTTCTCGGAACTTTCCTTTTCTTGCTCTATTTTTTTCTTCTTAACCTTGGACTTTCTGATCTGTACAAGTGATTTTTCATTGTGGTCCTTAAGCCAAGAAATTTCTTCATTTTTATTAGCGATAATTTTGTGAATTTCCTTTTTCATATTTTGCACTGACTTTTGACATTCTTGAGGTATTACTTTTGAGATATCTTGTACGTCTTTTGGTGTTACTAAATTTGGCTTTAGTGTAATGTCTTGGAGTGTTATTTTCTTTTTCCTGTGGGAAAATGTTAAAAACTTCTTCATATTTAGGATGAAGGATCCTATTGTTTCCATCCAAGGTGAACCCATAATAATGTCATCTTGATCTCTCCATAGGGATTGAACAGAGAATTGCGATATAAATGTATAATCCCCAATGTTTAATTTAAATTGATTATTTCATATTGTTTATTGTCCAAGAGGTCTAAATTTTGATTATATTTGACTCAAGAATTACCAATTGGTTAGCAATTTTAGGGTTTATATAATTTTATTTTCGACCTAGGTACTCAGGCCTTTCAAAGAGGTTGATGACTTAGCAAATGTAGTGTTTCCCACTTACATTAGAGAGTTGGGTATTATGTTGACTTCAGCAAATGATACATGTTGAAGGGTACCCCCAAGAACTAGGACAATGATCTTCTTTGACCCAACAGAAAGGATTCTTGATGATTGCACCACTAGACCCAACATGCCCACATGTTGGCCTTGACACTACCTGATGGGCAGGCCATGATTCAAAAGAATAGATGAGGATGGTCTTCCATGAGATGACTAGGGAGGGCTTCTTGCACCTAATGGAGCCCCAATGCTAGAAAGACGAGGCATTGCATTAACCATTGGAGATCCATGGAGATGACATGGTAAAACCCTAGCTAGATTTGGGACCCCTGAAGTTGTTTTGAGGTTGAATTTGAGAGATATTCCTCAAATGATGGACGATCATGACACATGGACACATTTTCAACCTTACACACACCATCACATAGCATCTAGAGCCCAAAAAAGGCATGATGTCATCATTTAAAGGCTAACGGCTCACAAGTGTGGGTCTTTTGTGGCATAATTTCACATTAAGCTAGTGGGTTGGCTTGTTCTTGGAAATACTGAGAAGGGGGTGAATCAATATTTCACTTCAATTAGTTAATTCTAATCTTCAAAGCATTAATTAACATTAGCATTAGATCAAAGCAAGGTTACCTAGGAGCGGAAGTGGAAGCACGGAGCAGGTATCGGAAGGGACCGGGGAGCGACATTTTCAAAAGCTCCAGGTTTGGGAGCGAATCGAGTGCGAATTTTTATATAACATATATTTTCATATATTTTGATGCATATACGTCAAAAAAAGCATGTAGAATGATGAATTAGATATAAAAAGCATTAAAACATGGATTGAACCATATAACATCAATCATCTAGAAGTTATAATCCTCATCAACCATGGCCACAAGTTAGTAACATACAACATATCGAGTCTCATGATTCATCAATCTTAAAGTTTCAAGCTTTCAAAATTCGATATATAACATTTATTATCATTGATCACAAAAGTTGTAACTTGTACTTGTAACCATTACCAAGTAACCAAACAATAACAAAGAATATCTAACATGAAATGAAATGTTTCAACTTTCATGTAATGATCCTTAAGAGGAATACAAGTGATAACAAGCAAATAACACATGCAACAAATTACAAAAACGAAATATTCAGCAAACACCCATATAAAAGCTGCAAATGGAGAACATCTGAGCCATTTTATTATATTTCTGCAAGTCAAATATAATAGATGATGGAATGGTCCACCTGGGCTTGTCTGAAAGGACAAGCAGGACCAAACCTAATTCTATACCTTCACTTGGGTTTTCCTTCCTAGTATAACCTATTTGTATACCTATGCTTATGTCATTTCATGCCCTGCTGCTCTTGTACTCATTTTTCATGTCATCTCATCTCATTTTAGGGGGGGGGGGGTCTTTTGCACCCCTTTGTTTTGGTTTAGCTATTATTACTGGCTGTAAACACTAGTCCCTGGACCTATTTTGGTCTGTAGTGGGCATTAAATAAAATTTCAATTTCAATTTTCTCCAACAGCTTATTCAAACAACATTAAGGATGTCCATACCAAAAAAGTTTCATCTCTTTATCACATAGTAAAGTGCTATCATAAATCAGAATACAGAATTTAGGCTAATTCAAGTTCAACAGAAATGCAGAAAAATGAATTTCCCTTTCACAGAAGAGATCAATACTTTTGGTACAAAATAAAAACAGGCAATTCTTTCACTTATGAAAGAGAGTTCAAACATAAGATTGTGCTTTTATGTCAACTCGAAAAAAAAATGTATATAACCTGTTCTGCAGGCCAGTTATAGACCATTGACATCATTTCCCCCCGATCAGCAGTGCTAAAATACATTCCTCTCGGCCGTCTAAACAAACCACTGTAGTTTTGACAGACCGTACCAACGGTAGGTGTGTATACTATTGGTGCATACTCTGCAATATTTTCAATTAAAACCTGCATAGCTTCCATCAATCCAAAGTCAGTATAATTATACATTGATTTAGATACAAGAAAAGGTGAACTGGTTTGCAGACGCAGGTTCTTGGACTGACAAGATTTGTACCCTAAACTTAAAATGGGGACTCTACAAATCGTAAGTAAACAAGATTACCCACATTTAAGCTATAACGCCATGACACATAACAGATGAATTATACATCATGTGACTACAGATTTCTAATGGAACAAGATCGTCAAGAAGTCTCTTGCACTAGACATGAGACCACTGACTATATTATTGGACGAAATATTTTAGATCATGCATTTAGACTGAAAAAAATGCACGCTCTTGCTATTTCTTGGTCAGAAAAGCAAACTACCTTGTAATACATTGTCTCATTCCTGTCATGCAATCTATTCAGAATTCTCCACTTAGCTAAAGCAGTAGTGTCAGATGGTCCATCTTTAGCATGTTCTTCCAGTCTTTTCAGATCAACCACTGCCCAAACAAAAAAGGTTTAAACACCCAATGTTGAAATACTACAAATATAAATCATTTTAAATATTTAAAGCTAGAAATGATAGAAGAAAATTTAAAAATTTAAAATGTACCAAGTTATCAAAATTAATAAGAAGCAATATAAGCATTTTCATATCAATCTAGGATCTTTCTGCATTCATACAAATTGGCTCTTGCCTCATGACCATACAACATAAATTTCGGTAAGGACCATTCAGGAATGAAATAAAATTAATTTATTATCAATATACCCTAATGACCAGAATAGGTCAATGGGATCCAACAAGTATTAATAGAAAAACAAAGAATGTCTAAAGCATATCGTTCCTACAAGGAAAAAAGCAAACGAAACAGAAACAACTAAGTGGGGTTAACCCAAAATAGGTAAACCCTCCATAAAGAAGGGGAACCCTAGACAATGAAGTAAACCCTAGAGAGAAAGCAAGTCAACCAAACCACATGCAGAAGGCTAAAGACAAAGTGGTCTTTAGTCAGTATCTGAACTAGACAGTGAGCCTTTATTTCCATTAATTAATGTGGAGTCACTACCATTGGGCCTGATTACATCATCTAGATAGCATCCCAAAATAGGAACTGGCCAGGCTAAGGGAGGTAGCTGAGTGCCGCAGACAAAAAAATGATGATGCACCCTTTACCACGAAAAAGCATGCTAGGAACGGGAGGAACTTGGGAGCAATAACCCTTCTACATCAATTAGTCAAACTAGTATAGCAACCCAATAATGGGGTGGCTCGAGTAAGGGGGCAATGTTTTACTAATTTGTTTTCATTGGTGCCAATATATTTAATATTTGCATGACAGTTGGCATTCCCAGTAGCCAAGATGGTTCAGAAGCAAGATGTGATCAATATAGTAAATCTTGAGGAGTAAGTCAAGGCCTGTTGTCTAAAGGAAACGAACTCTCTAAGAAAGATGACCAACCATCTCTAGTCAAGATAGTAGAAGAATGTCGAGAAGTGTTAGCACAATTATCTGCACTATAGGACATGAAGGAACTTAGAAGATTTGTAGTGAGAAGTTAGTGTAAAATGTAGGAGAATTTTCCTAAATTGTCACCAATAAAACTCCTTTATATTTGGGTTGGTGCTTCCCACCTTTGGGGAGGGTTCCTAGGTGCTTATGCATTGTTATCACCCTGTAAATCTACAAATAAAACTGATATAACAGCACACAAAGAATCCTTTGGCATGCGATCAAGCAGCCAAAGGTGAGATCAAAAATATTTTGAAATAAATTGGTGGAAATTTCCCAAATGCAAGAGCTTAAAGATGGTAAAGAATTAGAAAAAGAAAAGCACTCAGAGTGATAAGTATTATCAAAGTAAGAGCCTATGGAATTCTAGAATATTGTGCAAAGAAACAACAATGTACCAACAAATTTCAAGAGCCAGAAAGAAGGCACAGTCAAACTTTATTCTGCACGAGGCAAAAGGTTGGTTGCACCATAGGGACATACAGAATTGGCCCAATGATAATCCCTGCACAAAGTCTAGAAGCTAGAGCTGTTGAAGAAAATCCAACCCCCAACCAAGAGCAACCCCTTCCTTTTATTAACTTGAGGTCAAATTAGCCATGCAAGAGTCTCCTGAAAGTTGAAACTAATGTGCATTGATGAGTAAAGTATAGTGGAAAGTGCATTGATGCACTTAACCACAAGTGGAAACTTCTGCTGTTGAACAGCAGATAGATTTTCCATGCACTTAGTCCAAGTGGAGTTACTCTTCGTTAATTGATGAAGATTTGATGTGAAAAAGCCATGCACCTTGGCATCCTCGACATGCACTTTAGTGAACTGAGGTTAGAGTGGAGAGAGGATAAGCATGCACTCTATTGACTAAGTGAGAGGTTGAGTGAAGCAAAGCATGCAACCTAGTCCAAGGGGAGTCTTTCATCCATGCGCTCAATTAACTCAATGAAGGAGTGATGTGGAGGTGGTCACACGATTTGCTCAA
Organism: Pinus taeda; assembly: GCA_000404065.3. Lineage (NCBI taxonomy): Eukaryota > Viridiplantae > Streptophyta > Pinopsida > Pinales > Pinaceae > Pinus > Pinus taeda. The sequence continues at coordinate 5,333 of APFE031331643.1, read as the reverse complement.
GTGGAGATGAACTAATGTGAAGTTTCTCTCACTCCAGTCCACTAGACAAGGCATCTTAGTTTTACTCTCCAATGCTCAAGTGGCTTTTGAGTTAACTGATGCTTGCAGTTAACTACTGTTATCTAGCACCCTAGTGCAAAGCCTCACTAAACAATCTAAATTGAGAGCAACAATGGGAGGGTTACCACTGTCACCTCGTCAACTACTCCCCTGCTTTCTGTGGTTCAAAACAATCCCCACAAGGGAGGCTTCCCCAATAGATCAAAGGGATGAAGTAACCCAAAGAGTTCTAGGCTAAATACCACCCAAAGGATTTTACTACAAGATTCACCCAAAAACAAGTATACAATGATTAGGGTTTTGGATGATTTAAAATATAATTTCAAGAGAGTGACTTCAAAGATTCCTATGGCTCAATCTAGAGGACTTATTTAGACCAAAATAGGCTCAAATAGGTACCCAAAAACATGCAATCAAGAAATTACACTTTGTTGTTATAAACTAGGGTTTTAATCAGAAATTTACAGCATGCAAAAGTTTTATAACAGCAATAGGGAAGCAATCCCAGAATCAATAATAACAAGTCCAAGATTAGCGCTGATCAAAAAGTAAATAAGTGAAAAAATTACAGCAATTTTCAATGGCTAAAAACACATATAACAGCAACAGAAACTCTAGACATCAGCCCTAATTAGTGACTAAAAATGCATGTAAAATGATATTTTTATTTTTCCCAAGGAATGCATGAAAAATCTAAGTCTAGGACAATAAGTTCCAAGGCAAATAATGCTGAAAAATGTAGATTTTTCTGTAACCTAACCCTAATTTAGCCTACAAAGACACCAAAAATTTAAGGTTTCATTTTTATTTTATGGGATTGGGACAAGAGATAGTACTAGTGTCTTTCTCTGTTGGAATAATGATCCATTTGTTAATTGTTAGTGTTAATGTAAAGTTGTTATTTTGTGTGAAAGAATTGACTCATTGATTGAGAGAATTATGGAGTGGTTTGCGGAATTATTGATTGAGAAATTTGTGTTGTTGACAAAATCCCAAGACCTCTCCTCATGTATTGATTGAGAAATTTGTGTTGTTGACAAAATCCCGAGACCTCTCCTCATGTATAAATATATGCCTATGTTAATGAAATTTGATTTGAGTTGGTGTGTGAGAGCTGTGTGCATTATTGTCAAATTATTTTTCTCTGTTATTTGTTTTCTGCTGGTGCATTTTCTTCATTTGGTATCAGAGCCAAAGATCTGAGAATTTGTAAAAGTTGTGGAATATTTTGAAGCTCTCGTGAAAGCTGGGAGCATAGTTTGAAATTTGTGGAATGTTGTGAAGGCATTCGAGAGCGTGCAGCCACTGTGGAGTCCCATGTAATAGTCATGGAGCCACATGTAATTGTTGCTGGTAAAAAAAAAATCTTTTATGTGCAAAAATTCTGTTCACTGACCAAATTGTGAAGAGCCGCTGCGTTTACAGGTATAATTTTTTTTTTCTGCACTAACTATATTACAAGGATCCGCATGTGTATCTGAGAGCCTGCATATGAAGAGAAGCTGCATGCACTCATTAAACTTGTTCGTGTAGCTGTTGCTGCATTGCAATGCTGAGCAACCAAATCTGTGTTGAAATTTGAATCTGCAGAATTCATTGACATCTGCAGACTTACGTGCTGTGTTGAGTGCTGTAAAGCCACCACCTTTGACTTTCTTTATGGTTGAGACTGCATTTGATCGAACTCAGGACATCCAATGCAGCATTTACATAAACTACCACACGTCCGAGGAGCCATAAACTCATTTGTGGAGTGTAATGCGCACATTCTTTTATAGTGTTAACAAGAATCCATGGATATCCATTAAATTTTTTCCACTAAGTGAAAGTTCACATGAAATTTGAATGAGAATAGAGTGAATTTATGAAGTTTAATATTTATGAACTTTACATTCTCCCATGAGATATTATATCAGTGAATATTTATGAGTTGGAGAGATAATTAGTTGGAAATGAAAGTAGGAAAGAGAATTAGTGAGGAGAAATGAGAGAATGAATATTTTTTGAGTGAGTTTGTATTTAATTTTTTTTACATTGAGGGTACAGGTTATCAAATCCTTAAAAAGGATATTTTCTAAAAATTAAAAAAATGATTGGTAACAAAGTTGAAAATGGAGGATGAGAAGTATTAATCATCTCCATTGATGATTAATTCATTTTTAAGAAGAATTTGGTTGTAATTATGCATTTGTTGCGCATTCTTTGTACTCTCTATTTAATAAAAAGGATATTTTGTGGTGGTCGTTGAGTCCCAATTTTTGGGACATTTGGTTCTTGTCCCAGGTTGAAGTGGGACACATTGTGTTCATTGTGCACTTTCTCTCTCTAATTATTTGATTCTCTCTTACTCTTCTCATGGCGACCCGCAGTATTGTATTGCCTAAACTTGTTGGCACAAACTATTTTTATTGGAGCAAACGCATGCAACCTATATTCATCACCAAAGGTTTATGGGAACTTGTAACTGATGGATACACTATGCCTTCTCCTGGTGAATTCAAAGCATTAAGTAATGATGAAAAGAAATATCTTAAGGAACTTATTAAGAAAGATAATGAAACACTTTCACTTATAGGAAGCGCTCTTGAAGAATCTATATTTCCTAGAATCAGTGTGTCATATCCCGTCTCAAGGGCATTAGTCACAGGGTGCAGCTACACATTTTTGGCACAATTTTGACTTAGGTGGAGGACCCCACACTTAGACTTAGGAACTATGGGGGGAATTCGACTTAATTTTGCAGCTAGTGGAATGTGGAGGCCACCCACATGAGGAATTCGAACTTGGCCATCCAATGAGCTTGGAGGGAAATCGAATGGGTGGATAGAGGGGCCCACATGAGGCTAAGGAGGCCCAAGGTAATAAAAGGAGGATCAGCTCTCATTTTCAACCATATTGAACATTTGCAAACAAACACTCCTTTGTATGCTCTGTTGCTTTGTGAGTCTATCGGCTGTTTAGCCACGAATCTCTCACACGGGAGATTCAACCTCTTCTTCGGGGGTCCATCCATGCCCTCCCTAGGGAGGTCGTTCCACAGGAGTTTCAGGGAGTTCGATACAGTCACACACCTCAGCGATCAGTGCAAAGAGGGAACTGTGTACTTCCTGGGCAACCAAAAACACGCAGGAGGATTTGGAAGCTAGCAAAGAGATTCATTGCTTGCTTGGAGTTCTGGGGATTGAGGAGGCTGCTTGTTGAGGACATTTTCGTTGGAATTCGCAGCTAGCTAGACCAGTGCATCAGTTATTCAAATTTCTAGGCAGAGGGATTGCGTAGAGGCTTGTAGCAGCAATTTGTGGGGACTTGGGAGAGCAATCAATCTTGGCCAAGAGCCATCCGGGGGGCAAGGAGTTGGATAGCACAGGTAAAACCAACATTTCAGAGGTGTTTGCAGAGGGATTTGCCGGTTGTTTCTTGCAAGTCGAATTTGGCAGTCAAAACTGGGGAGAAGCTCCAAGGAGGCCGAAAATCCAAATCAAAACCAGCGAAATTCCCTTCTGGGTTTTTCTGGGTTTTGTCCAAGGAGTCCGAAGCTGAAAGGATATAATTTTCTGGGCAGTGTTTGGGCATCGTCCAGCAAGTCGAAGTTCAGCAGGACAATAGTTTACTGGGGCAGCGCAGTGCAGAGTGGTGCAGCAATTGGGCAGCCTTCAGCTCAGCTATTTTCCCACTTGGGGTTGGTCTTGCTTGTTCATTGGGACAAGCCCAGGTGAACCATTCCATTTCATATTGTATCTAGCTCTCTGATTTTTAATAATATGGCTCAACAATTCTTGATTGGCAACGTTTTCATGGATGTCTAATGTGTGTTTTTATTTTTTATATGTTGCTGCACTATTTATTTGCTTAATATCACTCAGATTCTGACTTAGGAACATTACACACTGGTGCAATATCATCTAAGGAAGCATGAGATATCTTAAAAAACAGATATGAAGGTGTTGTTGTAGCTAAACTACAAATATTAAGGAGGAATTTTGAAAATGCCCATATGCAAAGTAATGAATCCATTCATGATTACATCACAAAAATGCAAGATCTTGTTAATCAAATGAGGTCATTAGGTAAAGATGTTCCAGAACGAAAGTTAATTGAGAAGATTTTAAGAAGTGTTCTTCCGAAATTTCAAATGGTCACTTACCAGTATTATGGTCTCCAAAAATTTAAATACCATGAAAATTGATGAATTAAGTAGATTCTTGTTTATAGTTGAAGAGAATCAACCATCTAAGCAAGTAGAACATGCCTTTTCTGCAAAGCATAGAGGAAAAGGAAGGAGTAGGGGTCCATATCATAATAAAAATCAAAACAAAAATCAGCAAAGTTCACAAGGAGATGCATCACCTTCAAGAGGTAGAGGCAAGAACCCCAATCAGTTTAGAGGAAGAGGTAGAGATGGATCTGGCAGAAGAGGACAAGGAAGAGATGGAGGAAGAAGTGGAGGACCACAGTGTTAGTATTGCCAAAAAATTGGCCATCTTGAAAGAGATTGTTATGCAAAAATGAGAGATATGGAGCATAAGGGTGTTAATACGGTTGTTGAAGAAACTAGGAATGAGAAGTTATTCATCTCAAGTTTGATGGCACATAGTGAAGAAAGTGAAGCATGTTATATTGATTCGGGATGTTCAACTCATATGACATTGCAAGAGGAGTTGTTTACCAAAATTAATGAGAATTATTCTGGCAAAGTCATATTTGGTGATGATAGTGTTTCTGAGGTGAAAGGGAAAGGCACAGTTGCAATACCAGCATTACATGGAAAGAAGAAGTTAATTGAGGACACTTTGTTGACACCAACATTGAAGAAGAACTTACTTTCTGTAGGACAGATGATGGAGCAAAACTACAAGTTAGTGTTTGATAATAAAGAATGCTTAATCATGGATAAGTTGAATAAAAATGCAGTTGTAGCAAGAGGTGAAATCACTGAAGACGGAAATTTCAAGCTCTCCTTTGATTCAAGTAATTCACAAAGTTTGAATACAACAGAAGAAGCAAATAGTAAGCTTTGGCATTATAGGACGGGACATCTGAATTTTCAGAGTTTGATGTTGATGAGAAAGCAAAACATGGTGAATGGTCTTTCTTATATCAAGTTGGATGATAAAGTATGTGAAGGGTGTATTTTTGGGAAACAACACAAGAAAGTTTCTCAGATAGAACATGGAAGGCTAGAGAATGTCTAGCATTGATGCATTCAGATTTGTGTGATCCAATGGACACTCTGTCTTTTGGAAAGGCACGTTACTTTCTCACTTTCATTGATG
>APFE031331639.1:0-10525 GCA_000404065.3 Pinus taeda | reverse complement strand
CAGTAGATGAGTCAACCCAAGTCAATTCTGCAAAAGTCAACGCTGTCCTGAAAAGTCAACGCAGGGGCAGCAAGCTTAAAGTCAACGCAGCAGCAAAACGGTCAACTCTTTGACCTCGATTTTTGTGCCAGGTAGTACGGCCTTCAAAAATCGAACTTCCCACAAATTTTCAGCTTGATTGGACCAAGGGTTGACCAAAGTCAACGCTGGTCAAACTTTCTGCAAAACCTTAGCAGCAGAAACCCTAGCAGCAGAAAATCCGTACAGTCTGTCCTCTTCGTCCTTCCCACGTGTGGCTGAATTCGTCCTCCAGGTAGCTTGTATTCTCTAAGATGAGAGAGGAAGATGTGAGTTGAATTGTGTGCTTATTCTCTCCAACTTTCCTGTATATATATACATCAATGAGGGTGTGTGACACATCTGTTGGGCATGTGAGCCTACATTACAAAACTGGCTGACCTTGCACATATAATTTATTAAGAATAATAAATTCAAAATATAAGTTCTGCTCATCGGATTAAGACTATTTTTATATGGATTTTACACCTCTCTGAAAGAGGAATCCAACAAAAATATTAGCCTCTTAATCTGATCATCAGAACATGGAGTTTGGACCTAGTTGTCCAAATTTAACAATTATGTATTGAGGTATTGTTGTACTTTGGCATGACCTTCTAATTATTGAACCAATTTATTGTTGTCTAATGACATGGTCTCTCATTTTGAGAGATAGATCCATTTATATGATGTAATTCACTTTAATTAGGGTTGAGCACATGAAAGCACTACTCAAGAGAAGGGATGATTATCTCAACTTTTGTTGAGATTGTATGTGGTTTTTTTGTCCCTTGTGCAAAAAGGGACTTCTTGCCTAGGCTCTCAAAAATCCATTTTGATGAAGAAAAAGCATAATGTGTTTCATCTATGTGATGGTCTTTTAACCTTATACATTAAGGAGCATCTATTACTACAAGTGTTTAATTTGTTTTTACCAAGAAAATAGTCCTCATACCAAAATGCATGTTTATATTATCTATTTTGGATAGAGGTAACGAAATGTAGAGCTTTGGAAAATTGTGGCATTTTCGTTGCCTTGAAAATAATGCCCACAATTTCTCAAAACAACACATAATTATCCACAATAAACACTAACAATGTACACAAAGTCGAACTTGATCATCATGCATTTTGTGAAATTTGATCACTCGGGGAGCATCTAAAGCTAAATACATGGGGAAACTATAAAATATGGACTTGTTTTTCATGAAAAAACCCTAGGAAGAACTCTAAAGCCTATATGACAGCCTACTGCACATTTGATTTAGAGATATTTGGCCATGTGCATACCAAAATTATGATAGTGCAACTTTGGATCAGATCTCTCTTCATATCGTTCAAAGGATTGTTCAATTTGTCCCTTTCTTTCAATTTCCTAATTTGCTCGTCGAAGATTGAGGAAAGGGGGATTGTTGAGGACCATTGAAATAGAGAGGTAGCCTTCAAAACAATAAATCAAAAGCAAAAGGCCATAGAGCCATATCACCCTAGCAAAGATATGAATATTATATGCATAATTTTTCCTTTTCCCTTTTCGTTAATGGATCTATACTACCACTATCATACCAATCTGCAAGGACCTAGTGGTACATTATATCAAAAATCTCATCAATAGCTTGTACAATATTACAACAAAGTATTTTATTGACATGGGGACTAACTACAGGATCAACGATGAACAATATTCATAAGAGCTTTTATATATATATATATAATAAAAATGTTTCGTTTGGGTACACAACGTGACCTCCCCCTTGAGAAGCTTTGCTCCCAAAGATTAAAGACCAAAAAGGAGTTGATCCATGTGTCTTAATTTTCTTCATCATGCCATGTGTCTTATAAGTCAATGATTATTGAATAACTCAACTCTGTCCATTAAGCCTCGGCAGAACTTCAACCCAACTATAGAAGATTTTGAGACCATCTCAGTGGGTGGGGTGCCCTAATGTTATTAACTATTCTAGGACAACGTCATCCTTAAAAGTATAGGAGACCAGTTGGGCTAATTTCTATCTCAGAAAACACCATCAAGAAAAGTGTTTTTCTGTGCTCACACATTGCCTTCATATGCAGAACATTGCTATTTGCATGTGCATCTTGCTCCCCCATTCAACCTAACCATGCCTTCTTAAAAAACAAACTTGAAAACAGACAACCAAGAAGAGGAAAAGGAGTGCGTTGGGAAAGGGGACAAAAAGCATTCAACTTCCACATTTTCCAAGCTCCTAACCAGAGGGCCTTGTACCGGTTAACCAACCTCAAGTAGACTAGAGAGAAAACAAGCTTCGTCTTTCCCATTATCTCAAAATATTTCATTGGTGAAATACTGATGCCCACTCCCACATAAGTCATCACATCTTTCAACTTGTGTCCACCCACACTGCTTTTTCAGCCACCCCTTTTACTGAATATTAATCTGAATAAATTGAAAATTAGAGAAATCTCTAAATCTTTCCAGAAAACCAGCTCCCTGCCACCAAAAAAGGCAGTGAGAATGTGAACAACTCAATTGCTGTCAGCAATATCAAAGGAACCACTTCAGAAAAAGAGGAACCTCCACAAAGAATCAAAGACACCAAAAGTAAATAAAACATCACAATCAACAATTCAACCTTGTTTCTGAAGAAACCCCACGATTCAACATGTTATAAATAAAAGATTGTACCTCCCTTGAATTGCTCACCGAGACTAAAAAGTCAAAATTTAAATTTAAAAAAAAAAAAAGGAAAATGAAGGATAACCAAAAGGTTAAAAGCCTAAACAACCTCGTTTATATCATACGCTGAACCACTCACCTTTGCGTAATATGATTGACAATCATCGCCTCTGACAGGGCACAGTTTTCATGTTTCCCTTCATTTGATAAATTCATTATACCAAAGGAACGAGGCCAAGGCTATATAATGATGTAATAGCTTCTCTATTATAAATACAACCTTTTAAATTTACTATTCGTACAACCAGTACATAACAGTGATTCACTAGGCCTCTGCAATTGATAAACTTTAATAGGATTAAGCAAATAGTAATATGATGATTCTTTATGATAATGATCTCGCTTGCAGGTTGGCATAATGATGAACCAATATATGCATATGCAACTGTAGATTCCATTTACTTCATTACCGGTTAAATGTAAGATAATAAGGACCTATACAGGCACAAGCACAAATAATAGTTGAATTGTTCTTGCCTTATCATCCCTTTTTATAGCATGTGCATACACTTCTGTACACTGTTGATTCACTGACTCGGTGTTCACCAATAGAAAACCATGAGATTACGCATAGATAAATAGTCTTCCATAATAAATACCACCACTTGGATATTCACAATATCAGAAGAGAATGGAAACATATGAGAAGCTAAATTTTTTGTTCTTGATCCCTGCTCAGAGGTCAGGCATAATGTCATCTTCACGTATGATGTCAGGCATATTGTCCTTTCATCCCTTTTCTCAAAGACAACATTTCCGTATAGTAGAGTACATAGCAGCAAGCCTCCAAAATCTCAATTCATTCCGCATGAGATTACAGTTATGCCGTCCATATAATATTGTACATGAAAAAATTGAAGATTGCAGAGAGATTCCTGTATGCCAATAAGTTCATGGTGTAGTTTGTTCAACATCCATCGCTAGATTTTCCCCGCTCTTTAATTCCTGAAGAAGACCTTTTGCACTTTGCTTTGCCTGGTAATTATGAACAAAAACATTAAAAAAATGCACAATTATCCCTGGAGAAAGTCCACACTATACATAATTAATTCAGCAATATTTACAAGTTGCAGAGCAAGAAAAACATCGAGAATTACAGAGGAGGCATAAAGGAAAACAAAATTAGATGTGTTAACAGAAAAAAAAGATATATATTTGACCACATCAAAACAATTCCACTATTATCTTAGGGAAATGATAAGAATATATGGTCCCAGAAAAATCTTCATATAGATAGGTTGATAATGAGTAGATACCAAATATGCTGTGACTGTGCCAATCACTGAGATTGCCATATTACATTATGTCAAACAAAATAAGGTCTAATTGGTCCCGTGAAACCTATATTTGACAGTTAACATGTACTCACTGTTGATGTTTTCAGTAGCATCGAGAGTATTCTCACATGTAGGGCAAGTGGGCTAAGTGATGGGGCTTTGCACCCATAGACACATGGTGTTCTGATGACCCATGGTACTCTGATAACCCATGGTATAAATTCATAGTATTACACCCTTTGGAAATGTGTAAGTACAAGGGTGAGTGATTCATTCTTGTTGTTGGCAAGAGAGCATCCTGTGGAGAAGGCTGAGTAGGCCTCAGACCTGTGGAGGGCTGAGAGGGCCTGTGGAAGGTGGCAAAAAGAACAAGGGAGTCTGTAATGTCCTCTTCAAATTGATGACTTATGGGGGATGAAATAGCCTATCCGACCCAGTAGGCTATAGTCTTGTTAAAGGGGTAAAAACTAAAACCCAATTTTCCCTATGTTGGGGCAATATTGGGAAAAAATTGGGTCAGCTAGGACTAAATTAGGGGTTGCACACACAAACCCTCACAATGTTGGAGATATGCAAAATCTAAAAATAGAAGAGGGTTGAGATCAAATGAGGCATCATCAATTGTGGATCAAATCATCTGATTTTCTTGAGCTGGGGTTCTGAGGGTTTTAACACCCGGTCTTTCTACTAATTTCAGTGGTGAAAGATTCCACCCTAGTTAGTTTTATTTTTCTTTTTCTTCTTGTTCTGGCACAAGGAAATGCATCATCCAAGAACAACAAGGTATCCTCAAGGCAAATCAGTAAGATTGGACAAGTTCCGAAGAAGATAATTTCCGGTCAGATTGTAGTACAGTAGCCCAAATTTCTGTTAAGACGTTGACTGAGGCAAGCCGCAGCCTCCGGATTTGTGAAGAGCGAAGAACTTCTGGACAAAGGCATACTCCTGTAGTGCTAGACAGAGGCCGAATCCATTGCAATTTCAGTCCATTCTCAATAGGTTGAAACTCTCCTGATGTAGCCGAGATCTCTTATAACCTTAAGCACTGAAAGTTAATACATGAGGCAGGGTCCGTGAACCCTAAATCTGGTAATCCGAATTTATTTTGAGATAGAGCATACCCATTGGAATTGTTACGTGGGTCCCTGTAGCAGACCCAGCTTTTGTTGAGGGATAAATTCATTATTGCCTACCCGTGTTATCATGCAAAAAGCATTCTGCAGCCCACTCCAAAGATCCAAGACTTGGAATAGAGTGTGGATCCTGTAATGGCATTGTATGGTTTTCTGAGGTAGTTAGACCCGTGATTGTTGCTGTGGTCAAGGCGGAAAGAGGAATTACGAATCTGGGTTAATTAGGGAATCTGAATTTTGTGTAGTATTTATCAGTCTACATATATTGTTGAAATTTACTAGGGTTTGTTGGACTACATCTATTGCACTGGTTTGACGGAACTATTGGATTGCATTGTTGGGGTGGTTTCTTATTGAAAATCAATACTGCTTATTGAGAAATCTATTGTTGTGTTGAAGGAAAAAAGAAAAAGCAAAACTAGGGCAAGAATTTCCTTACAATATTACAGAGGTGTCTTGTGGAGCCAGTTGAGTAGGCCTCATATCTGGAGCAGCAAGGGGAGCTGGGTATTTAGGCTGAGCAGGGCTGTTTTGAGAAGGCCAAGTAAGGCTGTTGAGTATGCTGTAGCTGTGACAGCAAAACGGAGAGGCTGCGGTGGTTAAAAGAAAGTAGAAAAGGGCTGAGTTAGCCCTTGTTTGGACAGCAGAAAGGGTTGAGTTAGCCCTTGTTTGGACAGCAGAAAAGGGCTGAGTTTTCCTTTGTTTTGCAGCAGTGTTTGGACAGCTTGAAAGGTGAGTTTGCACTTGACTTCCAGTAATTGGAGTCTGGACAGCTATAGGAGCAGCCAACAGTGAGTAGACTGTCTCAGGGTTTCAGCAGTAAAGACAAGGGTTTTTCCGTGTAAGTTTTCCCTTGTACTTGGCATTTTCCTAAGCATTGTAAAAAGGTCATTTTATTTGTACCAGAACCCTAGATTCTTGTTGAAGAACTAATGAGAATTATATTTTTAGGGCTGAGTTTTTCATGCATGATCTAATTGCTAGTTTTAAAGTTTCCACTGTGTAAAAGTTAGAGTCTAGACACATTAGTATGTTTCAGTTTATTAGTTGAGTGAATTTAAGTGGAAGTTGTTACCAAATCTAGTGTGTGTGTGTGTGTGCATTGGGCCTAATGCCCAAAATTGTTAAAATTCGCAACTAGGGCCAAAGTCCACATGAGTCATCTTATTTATGACAGCTGATATTTTTCTTGGATTCCTCTCTTCGGGAGGTGTAGGATTGATCTAAAGATCATCTGATTCAGACATGTATCAATGAAATTATGAATTTATTTTGATTATGGTCAAATTGTCAAGGTCGGCCAGCAAACTTATGTAGACTCAGAAGCCTAACAGTCACGTCTATTCATCATCAAAGTTGCATATAAAGAAAAGGTGACTTAGTCTCATTTGGACACTCATCTTCACACTTCTCTCTCTCTCTCCTCATTGATCGGGTACGGATTTCTGGGCCTCTCTCTCGAGTCTCTGCACATGTCCGAAATTTCAGGAGACCGAAATTCTGGACAGTTTGACCAAGCGTTGACCAGCATGCGTTGACCTCCTTTGACTGCGTTTTTGTGAGGCCTATCTCTATTTGGGCAGGCCGCATTTCTGGGCACAGAAATCGTGGCTAAACGTTGACTGTTGACCAGCATCGACTGCAGCTAGGGCTGACCACAGGTCGGCTGTTTGACCAGACTTTGACTAGCCTGAATTTGACTGTTTTGAGGGCTGATTTATCTTGTTGTTTGCAGGCCAAAGTTGACTAAAGTTGACCGATTTTCTGAGGGTCAAATCTACCCTGTTGACCAGCGTTGACTTTTCTGGTTAGGGCTCTTTTGCTGCTGTTATATATTATCAGATTTGTAAATTGTACTATCTCTCTCTGCTAAACTATTGAAGACTAAAAGAAGATTTGATCAAGGGCTTCCCACATAGGGGTTTGTCCCTAGCTGGTGCCATTTCTTGTGTCCTCTTGTCTTGGCTTGTCTTCTACTATTTATGTTTATGTTCTATCTGCATTTTACTATCATGTTGATGTGATTGTTAATCTGAATATTGGTACTGGGCTAATAAAGAAGTTGAAGTAAAATTGCTCTAAAGCATAGAACATACCATTGTTGCCTAAGATTGACATGGTATCAGAGCTGAGGTGAAGACAAAGAATAAGCAAGAGTGAAACAGCAATCACCAAAGACAATTGGGCAAGGACAAAAGTTGGTTTCTCATCCTACTTCCTGGCTGAAGACAAGCTCCATGATAAATCTGACTATCATGGATGGAAGATGTCTCTTGATTTGACCTTGGAAGAAAAATAAGTGATCGACTATGTGCAGGGTAAAATCCCTGAACCTCCTTCAAATGCACCGGCTGCTGCGAAGACCAAGTACAATAGGGTTGAAGTCAAATCAAAGAAGATTATCGGGGATTCTATTAACAAGCATCTGGTGGCCTACATCTCCGAATTGAAGACCTCTAAGGAAATCTACGACAAGTTGGTCGGCATGTTCAAGGTTAGTAATGTTAATCAACTTCTATTTCTCAAGACTAAGTTGAAGGATATTAAGAAAAGGCATGGAAAGCCTGGATCTAAAGGAGGTGTTGATTTGGGGTAGCATCGGATGTGCTCTAGCCATGAAAATTGGTGGAGGCGCTAAAGCACATGAGATCTCCAAGACCCAGAAATGGTTTGGGGAAATTCCACCCGGTTAGAGAGATATTAAACTAATTAATATTTTTAAATGGTTCCTAAGTCTAAACTTGGGAAAATAAAAATATTAATGGTTATTAATATAAAATTGGGTGAGAAGGTTCTAAATGACATGGATCAAGCCAAACCTAATCTTAGCCGTTGATTAGAGATTTAATCTCGGTCATTGAAGACTCAATAGAACAAGTATAGGAGGAGGCTTGAGGGTCAGATAGAGATACACCAAGTTGATCAGTCAATTCGATTTTCTAAAGCAGGGTTTGCTGAGAGAAATCGAACCAGAGTTGCAGCGAGGGGCAATGAGTGCATAGCAGAGAGGCAAAGATAGTGCCGAAGGACTAGCGCAAAGGTAGAGAAGACTACGCAGAGCCAGCAGGAGCCACGCAGAGGGCCAGAGGGATTGCACATAGGCTACCAGGGCATGCGTGAGTGGCACAAAGGGCCAGAGAGCCTGCGCAGAGCATCAAAGAGCTAACGCAAAGGGTTCCAGGCTGACGCAAAGGCTACGAGGGTTGACGCAGAACCTCAAAGAGGCGTTGGAGAGATTTTCGTGGAGAAGACTTGCCAAATATCTGCTTCCGAAGAGCACTATTACTGCCAGATTGATTTCTCTGTCAAGTGAGCCAGTTTGGCACCCAGTTGTACTCAAGAAAGTTGCTTAATAATAAAACCCTCAAAACTATTGCAATGATTTTCCCAAGTTGGGTTTTTCCGGGGACGATTGTCCAAAAATAACGGTGTCCCTTGTGTGTTTGTCTATTTCTTTCAGTGGATGATTTGTAGATGGTTGAGACCGCATTTGTGTTTATTTTCAATATTTATATGGTTAAATAACTTGTTAAAGAATAAAACAAGTAGGTGAAACAAACCAGATAGTGCAGGAAAATTTCTAACTAGTAAGACTTAGAAATTTCAACATGGTATCAAAGCGTTGCAAATCACAAGAGAGCTGAAGGCACCAACTAAATCAGAAGATTCACAGCAGAAACAGCTGTCCCGAGAGACAAAAGTTTTCCCTAAGCAGAAAGCAGCAGAGAAGAAGTGACGCAGAGGGCCTGCGTCATCAATTTGAGCCAGATAGAGGGCCGGCGCAGAAGCAATGAGAGGCAGAAGAGGCTCACGAAGAGCCACGTCATCCTACTCAGCCAGGTAGGAGTGACGCAGTTAGCCAAAGGAGCGATTCAGCCTTGTTGGGATTGCGCAGATCTAAGTGGCTCAGTTTCTTCAACTGCTACGGCCCAGGAGTTGTGGGCAGATTGTGGATTGTGAACTTGGTGGGGTGTTGTTGTTGTTGAAGCAGAACAGTACCTAATGGGACAGAACCAAGGTACAGGGAATCACTACCTAGGCAGATTTCTAGCCAAGAAATCCAGATCAGTGTTGCAAAGCAAAGGGGATTGGAGAGAAGCGATTCCACTGTTGGCAGAAGGATTTCCATGAGAGAAATCGAGACTCAGAGGGAGTCTAGGAGAGGATTTCCAGGAGGGAAATCGAGACTCAGAGGGAGTCTAGAAGAGAACTTCCATGAGGGAAGTAGAGACTCAGAAGGAGTCAAAGAGAAGAGCAGAGATGGCAATGAACGGACTAAGGGATCAAGACACGTTGGATGGGGCATCCAACTTTGTCATTTGGAAGGCCAGGATCCTGTCTATTCTGGATAGACATCGCATCAAGGACTTCGCCTTGAGAACTGTGGCTATCCCAGTCGACCCAACTAATAACGAAAGGTATGAGGATGCAATGGCCAAGGCAAAGTGCATAATCCTTGATGGGGTCAAGGATCATGTAGTTCAACATATTGCCAAGAAGAATACGGCAAAGGTGATGTGGGATACCTTGATGACATTATATCAAGGCACTTCCGTGCAGAGGATGCTAGAAGGGGGAGCAGATAGGTTTATTCCTCAGCGGGTTGCAAGAGATTCAAGACCAACTTTCTTCCATAGGGGCCACGCCGGATCAGGAGTTAATGGTGAGCACCGCCCTAAACACAGTCTCTGAGGAGTGGCAGACATTCGTCCAAAGCATTTTGGGCAGAGCAAATCTTCCAGGATGGGAAGAGTTATGGGCAACTCTTCGCCAAGAAGAGATCAGACCGCTGACCAAGACAGGAAGTAGCAGCAAAGGAGGTCGAATCAAGAAAGAGGAGGAAGAGGATGTGGCTCTGGCATCTGCAAGGCAGCAAGGGAAGAGGAAGAAGAAGGACATCTCCAAGATAAAGTGCTTCCATTGTGGGGAGTTGGGCCATTATGCAACCCAGTGTCCCATGAAGAAGAATCAAGGAGAGGCTTCCGACTCCAAGGTGGCGCTGGCTAAGGCAGAGAAGGAAGTGGAGACTGATGACGATTGTGCCATGAATGCTCATGTACCTCTAGAGAAGAGGTGGGGTGACATCGCGCTGTAGTCAGGAGGAGTACAAGAGATGTGGGGCAGGATCCTTGAAAACTCTTGGATCATATTTGGTTACGGGAGCCCCGAGAAACAATAGCAAGGTGACGGATGTTGGTAGAAGCACGATGTGGATGGAGCGGCAGAACAGTGCTAGAGTCCAAGGATCTATAGCAACACAGAGAGGGTTGCAGCAGTGCGAGAGGCACAGAGGAGGTTGCAGCAATGTAGGAAGCATAGTTGCAGGAATCGCCCCCCCCCCC
>APFE031331633.1:0-10785 GCA_000404065.3 Pinus taeda | reverse complement strand
CATATCAGGTGAAGGGATTTCAGTAGACCCTGAGAAGGTAAAAGCAATCATGGAATGGCCAATACCGAAAAATGCACATGAAATATGAAGCTTTATGGGTTTAGCCGGTTACTACCGAAGATTTGTGGAGGGATTCTCCAAAATTGCAAAGCCGATTACAACCCTTCAGCGTAAAGGTGTTAAGTATGAATGGACTAAGGAATATAATAAAGCATTATCTGAACTCAAAAGACTACTCACCAGTGCACCAATCCTAAGAGTCCCTAATATGGACAAAGATTTTACGATATGTACTGATGCATCCAAACAAGGGCTAGGTGCAGTATTGATGCAGGATAGAGGAGTGATAGCATATGCTTCCAGAAAGTTAAAAACTCATGAAGAGCTTTATGCTACTCAGGATTTGGAGTTAGCCGCTGTAATACTAGCTTTAAAGATTTAGAGACATTATTTGGTGGGGCGAAGTTTTACACTTAAAAGCGACCATCAAAGTCTAAAATATTTGTTCACCCAAAGAGACTTAAATGCCAGACAAAGGCGATGGAGTGAATTCCTAAGTGAATATGAATTTGGAATATCATACATTAAGGGAAAAGAAAATGTAGTGGCAGATGCTTTAAGCAGAAGACTTCGGATATTTTCTCTCATACCTATCAAAATAGACTTAAGACAACGAGTATTGGAATATCTCATAAAAGATAACTGGTATTTAAAGGTGAGATCTAGTCTTGAGGGTAAAATCCAAAAGAATCTAAATTTGAGGGATATGAATTAGAAAACGATGGAATCTTGCGATTCCATGGAAGGATGTATATTCCTGATAATAAAGATCTTTGAGACACTATCCTTAGGGAAGCCCACAGAGCAGTATATTGTGCACATCCTGGAGTAGGGAAAATGTATGTGGATACCAAGAAACTCTTCTTCTGGTCAGGCATGAAATGTGATATCGCTCAATTTGTTGCAAAATGTTTGGAATGTCAACAAGTAAAAGCAGATCATTGTCACCCAGCGGGTCTCTTACAACCTCACGACATTCCTATGTCTAAATGGGAGATCATTTCTATGGATTTTATCACTGGGCTACCTCTTACTTCTCAAAGACACAATGCCATTTTGGTAGTAGTGGATAAATTAATAAAAAGCGCCCATTTTATTCCCGTAAGAGATACTTACGATGTTGTTGACGTAGCTCGAGTATTCATAAATGAAGTTATCAGATTTGATGGAGTACCTAAGAAGATTATATTCGATAGAGATTCGCGATTCACTTCTAGATTCTGGACTTGCATGCAAACAACCTTAGGAACTCAACTAAATTTAAGCACTGCTTACCATCCTGAGACTGATGGGCAAACAGAAAGAGTAAATCAAGTACTTGAAGACATGTTGAGAATTTATGTTATGGATCAACAATCACACTGGGAAAAGTATTTACCCTTAGTCGAATTCGCATACAATAACAGTTACCACAGTTCGATTGAAATGCCTCCATTTGAAGCATTATACGGCAGACCTTGCAGAACACCGTTAAGTTGGGACAGGTTAGAAGATCGAGTGATAATAGGACCAGAATTAATCCAAGAAATGGAAGAGCAAGTAAGACAAACTAGACAACGATTAAAGGAAGCACAAGATAGACAAAAGAGTTATGTTGATACTCACAGAACTGATAGGAAGTATGAGGTGGGGGATCAAGTTTTCATCCGCATCAACCCAAATAAAAGTACTATTTGATTCTGAAAAGAGACAAAGTTGTCACCTCGATTTATTGGACTATTTAAAGTCATGGAAAGAGTTGGACCTGTCTCCTATCGTCTTGCCTTGCCACCTCACTTGCATAAAATTCAGTGTATTTCATGTATTTGTATTAAGATATTATATAGCTGATCAATCTCATAACCTTCAATGGAGGGAATTGCAGGTATCGGACGAGGGAATCATATTGGTCAAACCATTACGTATACTGGAACATAGGGTTTGACAGCTCAGGAATCGCCTAGTGGACCAAGTTAAGGTCCAATGGGACAAGTATAATCCTAAATTAGCTACTTGGGAAGATATAGAGGACATATGTCAAAGATACCCTAATCTATGTCAATTTTGAAGAACTTTAAACTATGTTTAGTATATATTAACTTCACTACAAAGCAAAGACTCAGAACCATTTTGAATGATTATATATAAACGTGAAATTTTGTAACATAATATATATTTAAATTTTGCTAGTACATGGGTACTAAAACGGTATATGTTGTTGATCTTACTAAATTATAGTTGTCAAAGTAAAGTTTAAGACAATTAAATGATTTTACTTCTAATAGGAATTAAGATATTATAAATCTGTTTTATTTATACATGTCAATATGATTAATGGAATAGAAATCAAGGAATAATTACATTTTAAATGAAAGTCAATGACATGCATAGAATATGGCAAAATATGTTACGCTGTAGTTGACATATGTGAATTATACATGAGTTATTTTGAATATGCTAATGCACATTTTACGAATGCATGGATAAGTATATGATTGCAGATAATAACCAGTTACTAGAATGACCACGTGATGACAGAACCTCAGAACAATTAAAGCTCAAAGAGATTCTATGATAGGGTATTAACCCTAATTCTACTAGGAGGGGTGGAAGTGTTGCCCATCGTTTATCCTCCGAACCCTGGAGTCATGGGAGGACTGTGTAAATCACGCTCCCCTAAACGTGTGATGATGACTGCCAGATTCCTACTGGGAATTAAGTTGGTATAATCGACGCTATCACCATAGAGTTTATGAATGGTTAGGTCAGTGAAACTGACGCCATGGCATACTCCAGTAGAGGACGGATAGGATGAGAGCGGAAGAGATTAGGAAGGATAGGATGATTTTAGAATAGCTTGGGAACCTGGATAGGGCAAGGCATGACCATTAAAATCATAAACCTAAAACACTTATTTTATAGTCTCGTTATACTAAAATAAGAATTTTAAACCTCGATTTACAATCCTAAGAAAAATGTACTAATTGCTATCATAAGTAACTAGATAAGATAAAACCCTAACTTCGGGATGAAGTTTTCTGAAGGGGGAGTGTATGTAACGACCTATCTCTTGATAAAAATAAATTATATTAATTAATAAAATGATTTAAAACACACACACACACACACATCTATATAAATATATATATATATATAAGAAATTAATATAAAGTTATAATCTTAATAATATTTTAATAAATCATAAAGTGATATCGTTAATTAAATTTGAAATACTTATATACGTGGCCATCACAGTGTGGTAGAGGAGGCGGGATATGGAAGGTGTCACCCACAGATTAAGCAGTGGGCTGTTGATGGAAGGGCGGCCATCGCCAAGAAACCTGATAAAACCACTGAGCAGAAGGTTATGGAGGAGGGCGGGGGGGGGCAGGAAGGAAAAGAACAGGGGAATAAATTCTGAAGGAGGAGGAACATCATCTGAGGAAAATACCCACAGGAAGAACTTGAGTTGTTCTAAGGTTTTGGGCACGGGGAACAGTCGGATTCTGTTAAGAAGCTTACTGGATTGAGCAGCCAGGTTCTGTTCAGTTTGGCTGGGTGGATTCGATCGTTTGGTAACTGTAGCAGCGCAGCTAGAGGCATCTCCAATGGCAAGGACACAGCTTACTCAACCGCAGCGACACAGGTAGGTACCTCAGTAGTTCTGTTAATTGATTTTGTCAAATTTCAGGAAATTGTTTACTATTTGATAAACCCCTTAATGTTTTTCTTTGCATTTGTTTTCGACTCTTACAAAAAAACTATACATAATGACAATTTACACTATCTGAGGCAGAAAGGATATATATATCGAAGTATAGAGGTGGCAAATATATATATATATATATATATTGGCAATATTGTAATCGACAAGTTCTACATCGAGCCACTACCCAAAATCCCCGACAGCGACATATATGTGTGGACCCGACGATAACATTATGCAATGGTTTAATGTTATATCGCATCTGCCCATTGCAATAATATAAAGGGGTGTCAACACTAAAAGCACCGATTGCGATATATCTTCCGGACCCAATGCAACATTACAATTTGGCTTAATATCATATCGCATCTGTAGCTGAATCGGCCATCGGCCATTGGGAAGCTGCGACTGCCGATTGCGATATATGTAGCGGACGCGATAAAGTTATAAATGCGGGCGTAATAAATTTGAAGTCTGGCCTTTAGTGTTTCAATCATTTTTCCATATATACCTGTGTATTTCAAATAATCGTATTGCGTAGGGTTTGAAGGCCAAAAATACATAAATAACGATTCCGATAGTTCAGTAGACCTGAACAAAGCCGATTGCAATTGCGATTGTGAGGTGGTATGTGGATCCACCCTAATTGGTATAATCTCTCCGCTAACAATAAAGTTTTGTGTATGAATGTTATTAAAAGGGAAAAAGGGCTCTCTCTGATATTGGTTTATAAGCATCATTTCGTTGGTTTATTAACATGTCCATGAAGCAGTGGCTAATCCAAATAGGCAGAGGAAACTACAGTGACCAAGGAAGGAAGTTGAAGGATCAAGCGAGGCAGAGGAAACTACAGTAACCGAGGAGGAAGCCAAAGAGCCAGTGGAAAGAGGAAACCGACGGTCGGAGGCATTAGGAAGATACAAAAACAAAGAACAAGCGAAGTTGAATGTTGTTGAAAAAGGGCTGAAGGACCAACAGGACAGGAGGCATTCGAAGGGTGGGCTTCTCAGCGAATCGTGTTACCCTATGAAAGAATTAATCAAGTATACATTGTAGTCTGAAGAATAATTCTGTGATGTAATGAATAAAGTTTTTATCTAACATTGTTTGAAGGGAGAAGTAGCCTGCATAGAAGCAGTCATGCTGAAGCATTTATTGTGACAGCTAAAACAGATGCTTGAACAGAAAGTTGGCTCTTATGCAAAGCTTAGTGTAGCTAATAGTAAACTCACTAAAGCTGTGTGGAGACATTATCAGAGGTCATGAAGGCTATTGGAGACTCTATGTCGACAATATGAAGAGTTGTAAAGACTCCTTCATAAGAAGATTGGTTGTCATTGATACTGTAGCATGGAAACTACAGTGAAGCTGTAAACAAATAGAACTCAATAAAGAAGAGTTCTGAGAGCAGAACATTACTATCAAACATGCCTTAACAAGATTGGGTCGGAACCCTTGGGGTTAGTGCCTCAGAAGTAAGAAGGATTGGAGTCCCTGGGGTTGATGCCTCAGAAGTAAGAAGGATTGGAGTCCTTGGGATTGGTGCCTCAGAAATAGGAAGGATTGGTGTCCTTGGGACTGGTGTCTCAGGAATTGGAAGGATTGAAGTCCTTGGGAGTTGGTGCTCCTAAGTCCAAGATTGTTGCCTTGGTGAAGCAGAGTTGGAGCTCTGGAGGTTGGAGCCTCACAAAAGTCCAAGTTGGTGCTTGGCAACTGATTGCAACCATTTATATATTGTATCTATTTTATTGCAAAGTTTATATTAATAAAAGCATTGATACTTGTTGTTCATCTTGTGTTCTGAATATAAATGTTTTAACTAGTAAAATAAAAATTGAAAAGGAAATACTGATTCACCCCCCTCTCAGTGTTTCCAACAATATCAGTTGCCATTAATAAGATGACCCACAGAAAGTTTGGCCCTAGTTGCCAATTTTAACATCATCTAGGAGGCATCCTCAATTACCAACATTATCAAGAAGGTATCTTCATTTGTCAACATCGAAGGAGTAGTGGAAGTCATCATCATCAAGAAGGCCTCAGGTTAAAGATATCATCATCATAGGAGGTATCTTCACTTGACAAGTATTCTACATTTTTATGTCTCAATCTATAATCCAAATGGCTTCATTCTACAAGAACAATAAATTGGCTGGCACCTCGAACTACCTTGCATGGAAGAAGAGAATTGATTTAATTCTAATGTCACTACCTCTGAACAAAGAAATTCCTGAGTCTTCGATCAAAGTTACCAATTTTCCAAATTAGCTCTGATATCATGTGAAAATTTTATCTATTGCAACGACTAGAAATTATTCTCTTAATTGTAAATTAAATTATGTAGTTTATTTGCTACGACAAACAATGAATAAAATAACAATTGCAATTTTCACTATAAATATACTGCCGAAAATAAAATACTGGAAACTGAGAAATTCTAGCACACATAAGAATTTTGACACAGTTATTTTTAGACAATTATCCCCGGAAAAACCCAATGTGGGAAAACCAGTGTAGCAAATGAGGGTTTTATTATTATTCTTCAACAACAATTCTAAGTACAATAATTTAGATGCTCTACTCGCAATCGATTAAACTACCTAACCTATGGATTTTCCAACACTCTTGAGAGGCTTACTTTTTCATTTGTGAGCTAGTTTGTTGGGCTTGTCACCAAAAGGTTGTATTATTAGCAGATTATTTTATTTTTGGGGCTTATGTACGCCAAGGAGGCTAAGTCGAACTTCTTAGATGTATATAAATACAAGTGAGGTGAGATCATTTCTCATCATCACTTTGGATTGGATCTCTCTCTTCTTTAGAGAATTTCGCACTTTTCGCTGGAGGATGAATTCGAGCATTTATGAATGAATTTTGATGTATGGTTATTGGTTTATCTTCTCTTGGAGCTTCTCTATTGTCATTTGTGAATGGTTGGATATACTCTACTACATGTAAGTACGTATTTTTTGATGTTATTCTTGTTACTTTTGTCACATATGGTGGATGAGATTTTCGTTGTTTTAAAGGCTAATTGCTGCATTCAAATTATTGCTTAATATTGCGGGATTGTCTCTATTATAACATTCTCTCTATGTATTGGTCCATGTAGTATGAGCGAAATCTCTTAGGGGTAAATATGACCTTAATAAACCATTCCTCGTGTACATTTGAAGTATAAACGCTGCAAGACAGCTTTCTATTGACCTAGCAGGTTTGTCAAGAAATTTTGAGGCCTCCTTGATTGGGAACCAAGAAATCTTACACATAACAACATAGACTCCATTCTCCCAAGTATTAAGGGATTGATCTACCAAGGGTGGTCACCAAGACCCCCATTCTTTCACCTCCTCTCAAGTCTAGCCACATTGGGGTGTTTAGGGCATTAATTTCCCACCAATCTAGCGACTGAAAATTTTCAATGTCCTAGGGTCTCTTGCACTAGCCTTTCCTCTAGCCCTCCTCCAGATCTGAAGACATTCTGATGATGTTTATTGGGAGAAAAGCCAAGCCCTAGCTCCAATACCAAATCTTGCCCTGCCATCCCCACAGCTAGCACTTCCCAAGGTCAAAGCAACATCATTAAGTGAAAAACTTTCTTTGATCCTTCCCACTTTGTCTACAGTAAGAAAATCATTGATTATTTCATACTTTCCTCATACTCTAGACCACGTCCACTTGGCCTTGTGTGGTCCCTGTCCTTCAAAGGACTATTCTTCAAGAACCATTCGGGATACCAACTTTAACATGGATTTAGGATGTGGGAAACCCCTTTCAAATCCTATTCTCATACACCTAATCCCTAAAATCCTCTTCCTTTCCCTAAAAGCACCTAAGTACCTTGCTTCGAAAGCAAGCAAGTTCCATCCTTCAAAACCTTCTCGGAAAGGGTTTGGGTGGTCACTCATACCTATTGACTTATCATTCACTTATGACTCCAAACATATCGAGTCTCCTCC
This sequence comes from Pinus taeda, assembly GCA_000404065.3. Lineage (NCBI taxonomy): Eukaryota > Viridiplantae > Streptophyta > Pinopsida > Pinales > Pinaceae > Pinus > Pinus taeda. The sequence continues at coordinate 3,081 of APFE031331633.1, read as the reverse complement.
CATAGGTGAACGTCCGTAAATAGAAGGGAGTCTTAGCTGAGGTGACAGTGGGCTAAGACTCCATTTGTTGCCCTTGACCTAGCATTTTCCCTATAGGGATTCCCCTTAAGTCCCCTGCTAGTTTGAACGATAACAATCCCTAAGCATCCTAACCAGTTGGAAACACATAAACAACTCAGTGTTTTCAGTAAGGTTGTAGGTACCTTTGGCAAAAAATTGGCAAAGATGGAAGAGATGTGGATCAACAAGGTAAGCAATCCCAATTTGTTTTTCTTTTAAAGTTCAATTGTTTACAAATTACAATTAAAACTGTAAATACTTGTTTTTTCAGCCAAACTTAGAATCTAAATTGATGTACATTTTACAATGAAGTAATGAACTAACTAATGTCTTTGTCTTCGCAGCAAATTGATTGGAGTTGTTGAGAAACCAAGTGATAGATTCTTTAATGCTTGATTCCTCTTTCTTGATAATTACTTGTGAATGTTAGTTTTCTTCTTGGCAGAAAATTGGCAAAGATGGAAGAGATGTGGATCAACCAAGTAAGCAATCCCAATTTGTTTTTCTTTTAAAGTTCAATTGTTTACAAATTACAATTCAAACTGTAAATACTTGTTTTTTTAGCCAAACCTAGAATCTAAATTGTTGTACATTTTACATTGAAGTAAAGCACTAACTAATGTCTTTGTCTTCGCAACAGATTGATGGGAGTTGTTGAGAAACCAAGTGATAGATACTTTAATGCTTGATTCCTCTTTCTTGATAATTACTTGTGAATGTTAGTTGTCTTCTTAATAATTTTATGTTCTCTTCATCAAGTAATTCTACAAAAACTTCAAAGCATAAAGATCACAAAGAGACAAAGAACACCATAAATTAGGCTCCAAGACAGGGCAAAACCCCACAAGGGGGAAAACCCAATAATCCTTCTCTTATAGAATCAGATCAAAATGAGATATCCAAGACCCAAGACCAAGACCAAAACTGCCACAAGGATCCAAGTCAACCCTCCTCCAAGTCTTCTCCAATCATGTCAAAGTCAATGTTGGTCAAACCTTCTAAAATCTGGTCAAATCACATAAAATTTTGGTCCTGCAATAGAGGTTGAATTTTAGCCCAGTAATAGGCTTGGAAAACTTCACACGTGTGAGTAGAACTAGGGCAGAAAACTCGTCTTCTCTCTCTCCTTTGACTCCGACTATCTTATCTTCTTATTTGGCACAAAAATCGATGTGATGTGATGAATGAACGAATGGTTACAATTCCAACAGGGGTCATTTGGCAACCAATGTCCTCAATTGCAAAAGTTTGCAGTTAGAGTCCTCAATCAAGCTTGCAATGCTTCTGGTTGTGAGTGCAATTGGTTTGCTTTTGAGCGGATACACACAAAGAAGAGAAATCATTTGGAACAAAAATAGTTAAATGTTCTTGTCTTTGTGGAATACAATCTTTCACTAAAGCGCAACCAATTAATGAACAAAGCACCTAATCCAGATCCCATTGTGTTGGACAATATTGACCCAGCATTAAAATGGGTGGAGGAGACACAACCGAGTTTGAAGTTGATTTTGATATTGATGCCATGGAGTTAGGGGGGGCTGATCCAATGCATATCTTAGTAGTGCCAATGGAACCAAAACCAGTGGTTGAATCAAGCAAAGGCAAACAACTAACGGAAGGCACTAGTCATGCAGCTCGACCAACTTGTGATTCCATTAGGTCTAGTTTTGCCGCTACTACTACTGAGTTAGCAGAGGAGTTTGAGGACTCCTCAGAATATGAGACAAATGATGTTTATGTAGCTCTTCCTGTTGATGATCCCATATCTAGTAGCGGTGATGAGTTTGATCATGATAAGGAGTGATCATGTCGATCACTAATATGTAGACTTTTAGTAGGCCAGTGGCCCCATCGCTTAGAGCATTGTTTTTGGACTCTAGAGGTCATTTAGTGCATCATTGATTATGTATTTTGTTGTTGATATGTATTGTACTCAGTGCCATTTTGATATATTCACCTTTACATTTTTCTTCTATGTGATATATTCACCTTTAAATGGTATATAGATGAGCAAATTTTGCATATTTTGTCTCTATTCATTTGGAATTATAGTTTTAAATCTTAAAAATAGTTTTTCTTATTAAAAATTAATTATTTCATGTATTTTTTTAAATATAGGTTCATTGAGATCCAACCAGTCTGGTTTTCTGGTTCTAGTTCAAAAATTGGTTTGATAGGTGGACTAGGTCAGTTACTGGTTCCACTTTTAAATACTAATAACCAATGTTGAAAATATCGGTATTGGCAAAATATCGGCGACGGTCCAAAAAATATCTTATCGGCAATATCGGCAAAAATATCGGTAAAATATTGGCAAATATCGACAAGCATAAAAAATGCATAATATATTCATTTTTTTTTCTTCAGATTTCTAAACATATAAAGCAATAACAACATGAAATAAACACATTGGCACATAAATATGAAGAAAGCACTGATATATATGGTGTCAAATAGAAATGATACATGAAAGGCGATACCAAATTTTGCTAATCCCTGATAATTGTCCATTCAAGGATTCAAATGTGGAGAACCAATACAAAATAATATCACATATATAAAAGTATCTCATCATCATGACTTATATGTAGCATAACAAATAAAACTAGCAGCTATCTATCTGAAATCACTGCCCTCTCCCCCTTTTACGGGAAAATATGATGGGTTGTTTGCCAGGCCTGCCCCTAGTAGTAGAAGGCCCTAACCCTGCCTCTGCACCTAATGTCAAATAATGAGTGCTAGGTATGGGGTTGTGCTCTCATATATCTATAGCAGATGGTGTTGATGTTGATGCTCCCATAGTGTCCTCCTCCTCCTCCTCCTCCTCCTCCTCCGAGTGTTGCTGCTCCTCTGGGTCCTCCTCCTCTTGCTGTCCCTATTCTAATGGATCATCTGACTCTAACCATGAAGGTGACTCCTCCAAGATGGGCTCCTCAGACTCCACCCTCCACTGAGACAATACATCAATATTGTCTAAGGAAATGGCATATGGATCCATTGGTGATTCTATTTGCCTCACTC
>APFE031331628.1:0-27649 GCA_000404065.3 Pinus taeda | reverse complement strand
AATTTCTTCCTTGCTACAAGTAGCTTCAGCTGCTACTATTTTAAAGGAGATGATATCTGACTTCATTTTGAAGATTTCTTCATTCTTTGCTTGAGTGCTCTCCATTCTCTTCTCAGCTCCTTGTGCATTTTTCCTGGCTTCTTGTAATTGAGACTTAAGGGAGGAGACCTCTACTTTGTACTCACCAATCTCTTCTTCAAGTTTGTTCACGCTCTTGTGCCTTTGTTCAAGTTGAATTCACAAGGTATTTTCCTGCTTCTTTTCTTTATTCAATTTATTTGTCATGGATATGACTTATTCATGATGCTTCCTTTTGCTTTGATGTAATTCCTTCTTAAGCTTGGCAATCTCTTCATCCCTTTCATGTACTTGAAGCTTGATGAGGTCAACTTTCTTCCTTGTTTGATCTTGGTTACCAATTGGAGCTATCTTCTTAAGTGCCTCATTTTCCTTTTTCAAATTGTTAATCTCTTCCATGGCAATCATAAGTTGAGCGAGGCGTTCTTCTACAAAGTCCTTTTCATTCTCTTCTTCTTCTAGGTCTGCTTCAGCCTTGTTGTCATCATTCTCATTTTCAGCTTCTATGATGGGTTCATGATCTCCTTCTTGATTGATGGTCATGGTCAATGCTCCTTTTGAGTGAAGGTCATGAAGTTTTTCCAATATATCCTTTGCTCATGAATATTTTCCTAGATTCTTCTTTACAGAATTAGGTAGCCCATTCAAGATTGTCTTTTCTACTTTTGCATCATACTCCTTGGATTCTCTATCCATCCTTCTATCATCAATCACTGATTCCAAAATTTAAATTCCTTGAGACTTTAAGAAAGTCCTCATTGTCGCTTCCCATATATTAAAGTTCCCATTGAGCCTTGGAGACTCATCAAATTGATTGTCTTCTATTTCAGTAGTAGAGGGAGACACATCCATAGGAGGATTGGAGGCTTTTTTCGTTGACCTAGCCATTTACGTTCTCTGCCCTAATTCTTGCACTCTTAACTATACTTCACTGTGTATTTAAAAATAACTGTCAGTTCTGAACAGCAACACAAAAAATCTTGAGAAATACCTTGGATTTTTTTTTACTAAGTCTTCACTCTGTTGGAGAAGCTACTGCAAGCTTCTTCAAGCTACTTCCTTCAGCTTCTTTGACACCTTCAAAGAGTCTGGACAAGCTCCAATACCAATGTTGGAAATTTCTGGTGATTCAGAACAACTACTGAACAGAGAACAATGCTCTGTTCCTCAGGATCTTAATGCAGGGAAGCCAAAAAAAATTTCTTTCCAGAGGACAGAGTTTCAGCAACACACATAAAAACTTGTATTCATTAAAAATGCCTGATACAAAAGGATCTTCCTCTTAACAGAGGGATTTCACAACTGCTGTTACAAAAACATCTTCCTCACACAGAGGGATTTCACCCAGGGAATGCTTCAGTTCCACACAAATAAATTTACTCTGTCTCTGCTTTGAAATTTTACACTGTTATGTGAAAAACATTTCAGTTCTTCTTCTTTTTACTCTTCTTGAAAGGATTTACACTGATGTGTAAAAACCCCTTTTTACTTATTACATTTACACTGTTGTGTAAAAATTCTTCATACTCCTCTTGCATGCGCACAGATGCGTGCTGCATATTAAATTAGATATTCAACAAACAAAACATCATATATTTACACTACTTCTATTCCTTTTTAAATAACATAAATTACATTCGGGAACTGCTGCCCTATATTCCATAGGGTTTAACACTACTACCACTATGTTTCTATGTTGCTGCATATTACATGTTTCAGAACAACAAAAAACATTTCTTCACGCTGTTGCGTGCTCCCTATTCTCACTATTCATATTTGCCCTCTTTCATTCGCGCTCTGCTGCGCTACCATTCATGGTCAACAAAACAAAAACAAATGACATTACCTTCATGCTGCTATGTGTCTCATTACATTTTCATCTCTCAACAAAGAAACATTATCACTGCACTGTTGTGCATTACCAAGAGAAATTGACACTGCTGTGTAAAAATTTCTCCCTTTCCGCACTGCTGCATTTTTTACATTCCATTGCAAGTTCAACAAAAAAAACATAACAATGCATTTTCCTATGCCATACTCCCGTAATCAATAAAATTAAATCTTTAACCTATATTTACTGACCCTAGTACATTTCAATTAATTTCTTTAATTACTTCAACATGTAGGTAAATTGATTTAGTAAGCCTTGCATACGGTTTTAATAGTCATACGGAGGTCAAACAAAAATTCACTTCATGTCACCTGTACATCAACTGTTGATCTGCTTGTCATTAATAGGACGGTTGACGCAAATATCGCAAGCCCCTTATTTGCTAAACATTATGCTCTGGGAAATGGTGGTTTTGAAACAATTGTTGTGGCCACATGTCAGCTAGCCTACTGTATCGCTGCCCCACCGGAGAATACCATTGTTCGTGAAAAAGTGGTGCGATACAAGGCTCAACGGTTTTCTGGAATAAATGCGGACGCTGTTTAACAGGGCAACAGTTGAAATTACAATTTCAACAGCATATTCGCTTGAATTTCTAAAGAGTTCCACGGACATACCTGCGCTTTGATTATTGAATTTCCTTGGTGCAATAGTTGGATATTGAGGTATATTATCGACATGCGGAAGACAATCAATGGTTCAAAAATATGTTGAGTATAGAAAACATTAACAAATTTTGCAGATTGATTATGAGGTGGGTAAAAAAGCTTGTTGACGCGTTGTTTGAATCAGAGAGTAGATTGAATTCTAGGATGAGTGCGGGCTTTCTGAACCTATGCTTACTCGGCCCTATGGGAGATTAAACTTCTGAGGCACATAGTGAAACATTTCGGTGGCATATTCCATTGAGCTTATGAAGAGTTCCATAAAAATACCTACACTTTGATTATTGAGTTTCCTTGGAGAAATAACTAGATATTGAGGTATATTCCCGATGTGTTGAAGGAAATGAACGGTTCCAAAATCAGTTGAGTACACAAAACTCCAACACGTTGCAGGATGACAGGTAATTTCAAAGAAACATGGAATTCTTGTACCATAACATTTGGCATCAAAAGGACCATAGCTATTAGAGAACACACTCTCGGAGGGAGACAAACTACAAGTCAACTACGACACTCTCGGAGGGAGACAAACTACAAGTCAACTACGAGTGAATCTAGAAGAATCAGTTAAACTACAAACAACTCTACGAAGTGCATATGTTCCCACCTATTCTCCTTTTGTTAAGATTTTCTTATTCCACTATGAGTACTTCTCCTCATCTTTCTAAACCGCCCTCTAGAAAAGGGAGACGAAGTAAAATTACCCTAGAGATTCTTTATGAGTACATTGAATATTTAGAAAGATGACAAGAAGAAATAGAAACCATTTTAAACTAGAATTAACTGGAGTGCTTCACAATAACAACAAATCTTTAGAAAATAAAATATGTTCACTTGAGAGTGAACTCCAAGGAATGAAATGTAGAATTCAAGAAATCGAACATGGCAAGCAAGAACTAATTAAAGAAAATTACACATTGAAAAATGAAATTAAAAATCTAAAAGAACAACTACACAATAATTGAGCCCTAACTAACACAAAGAATATTTTAGATATTAAATGCATAAAAGAAGAAATAAATAAACTAATTGCACTCCATCATGAGTGCCAAAAAAGAGCCTTACAACTTGTAATTGTAGGTATAGAAAAACAAAACAATGAAGACACATTAGAATTAGTTAAAGAATAATTAAAGAAAAAATTTTAATGTCAAACAACTTATCTCATCGAAGCAATAAGGGTAGGAAAAATACTTGAGGATAAACATAATCTAATCCGTGTCAAGGTTAGTTGTAATAACAACAAATTAGATATACTTAGGAATTCCCCAAGCCTAAAAGAAACGAGAATATTTATAAATGAAGCCCTCATTCCAGAAGACCATGTTCAACATAGGAAAGAAGTACAAAAGGTCAAGGAGGCAACAAAAGAAGGGCAATGGGAAATCATTAGGAATATAAAAATCTATTATCAGAGACAGAGTCCCAAACACAAATGACAAATAGGGAATAGAATCACTCTCGATCCTCTTATGGAATTGCCATAGTTTTCCATGGTGAAAAGGTCCTATGTTAAGTTGGATCACTAGTAATATTGATCTTATTCCTTTAGTTGAAACATGGGATCATGATGAATCTAGGGTCCCTCAGCTTGACGGGTTCACTCTTTGCTCTTCCTCGAATAAAAAATCCTCCAAGAGAGGTTTCAGTGGTATTGTTTGTTATATTAGAAACATTGTTTCCTCTCACATCCGGCTTCATAAAACCGATCCCTTCAATAAATACATTTCGATCAAGATCTGTGATTCTAAAAACAATAGGATATTGCTTGCAATCTATTATTTCACGCTTATTAGATCAAAATCCTATAATAAAAACAACCTGGATAGGGATTGTCTTTTCAATACCTTAGAAAAATTCATCTACAACCTAAGGAATGAAGACAATATCCTTTTCTTGTGAACTTTAATGCTTGGACTACAACTAACCAAGCTATTATGTTAAGTAACAAATCTAACCCCAACCCCTTATGGATTGATGAGGATGGTCACTTAGCTAATAGATTGAAGAGAAAATATGAAGACATAATCGAGAACTTACTCCGCACCGAGCTCCTCAAACTTTGTAGTTTCCATGACCTAATTATTTGTAATGGTATTAATGAATGGCCTCTCTTTGGACAAATGACATGTTTCGATGGGCTGGGTAGCAGCGTCGTGGATTATGTGATCTCGAACATCCATGCCCTCAACCATATTAAAAACTTTGAGTTTCTTAACAAGTATGAGCCTAATGCTGACCACAGACCTCTGTCTTTCTCCCCCAATCTTGCTATGCATACCACCCACATGCAGGAGACAAGTGAATGCAAAAGCCACATTCGCTTTGATAGAAGTAAGGTCGACATTTTCTTAAGGGATTTGGAAAGGAATTTATGCTCCTTAACTTATAATAACAACATCGATCAAATCTATTACGATCTTACTACTACCCTTTCCACCACCATTAGCAAATTCTCTAATAAGACTTCGTATAAGAAAAATAATATAACTTTCAGTCGTTAGTATGATAAATACTATAAAAGTCCCGAGGAAGCAATTATAAATGCCCCTAATGAACGAATTAACCTCTAGAATATAACTATATATAAAGTTCTCATTAAGAGGTAGAAGAGGTCATATATTAATATGAGACAAGAACATCTTCTCCACCTTTCTAAAGTTGTGCCCAGAAAATTTTGGCGGAATGTGCTTGTTTCTAAAACTAAAGATAATCATTTTATCCTCCTAGAAAATTGGGAAACTATCTTAACAAGTTGTATTACTCTCCCAACACCATGGGCACCATCTTAAGCACTCGTATTAAGAATGATATTTTTTCTCTAGAAGACATTGAGTCTGGGATTAATAAGCTCACAAAGAGGAACTCAAACGATGTTGAAGGTTATCTAGCTCATATCTTTAAAATGGGAAACTCTATCCTCATTCCTCATCTCCACAAGCTTCTTAATTTGGTTGTAAAGCATGGTTTCCCCAAGCTTTGGATGCAAAGCATTATCGTGCATATATTCAAAAATGGGGACAATGTCATTGTCAAACTTAATACCAACGAAGGGTGCTCTAAAGATATTAAATGTAATATCAGAGTTAAGCAAGGTTTTCCACTTTTCCCTAGCCTTTTTATTATTTGCATCGATAAGATAGAGGAGTGTTTGGAAACTGCGGGCTGCAAAAACATCGAGCTCACTGGTATTATCATTACTCTTCTCCTTTATGTTGATGATATCGTTCTTCTTGCAACAAACCATGATGACCTAGAAAATAAGCTTAAGTATCTCCATGTATACTACTCCAAGATGGGTATGGCGGTTAATACTGACAAGACTAAAATCATGATCATTAAATGCAAAAATATTACCCATTTTAGTTTCGTCTATGATAACCATTGTCTTGAGAAGTTTTCTTCTCATAAATATTGAGTATTGACTTTCCTCATTAGCTCAACTGGAATTATAGCATTGAGGAAATAATTATTGGAGTTTGGAAATCTTATTATGAGCTTGAAAAAATTTTCAAGTGAGCTAATCTTTACATTTGGAGGAAAAAAAGGTTCCTCTTTGATAGCCTCATCACCCCTATTATCTTATATGGATGTGAAGTTTAGGGGTGCAATATATCTAGGGAGTCGTGGAGAAATATTGAGATGATCGAGAAGAAATTCATAACCTATAACATTAATATCAAGGGAAATACTCCCTATTTTATCCTCTTGATTGAAGCTCGCATGTCTGCCATTGAAAGTGTGGCCATGTTTTGACATCTGATGTATAAGAAGAAGCTTCACAATATTGAATCCAAGAGGGTCCCAAAAATTGCTTCTAACATTAGTCAAAAACCCACCTGTGCCTTAAGTGCGGGTGGCATCATGATGCTCAGTGTTGGCTCAACCTTCGGGGGGTTAAGGAGGAGATCACAATGGGAAGCAAGGACACTATCAAATATACTATTACCTCTAGTCTTAAGGACAAGATATGGGATGTTCAGGAGTTGGAAGGTAAAAGGAGCTAGGGTACCATAAGGAGGTGATCAACCCCGCCCTCGATAGACATAATTACCTCTCTATGTTAACTAGCATTGAGAAGAAAATGAACATCGGTATAATTAGAACTAACTCTCATGAGCTCTGTAGTCAAACTAGGTGGTGGTCTACTCCCAAGACTCCCTGGGACAATAGAATTTGTCAAATTTGTGATACTAAAAAGGTGGAAGATGCAAAAGAACTTCCTTTTAGACTACCCGGCTCTTGTCCACATCCACACTCATTTCCCTATCATCAATCACACCTCCAATCTTCTTGACTTATTAAGCTAACCCAACTATAACGATCTTGGAACGCTTCTCTCCTTAATCTTTGATCACAGAAACAAGATTTTCAAGAATGACAATTAGACTCTATTTTCTTCAGGTCTGAAAGACCTCAATGGTCTCAGTGGACGTTAATCATCATCATCATCATTATTTTATTATTTTCAACATTATAAAATAACATCTCTTAACACTAAAATGTAATGCCCCGCAGCCCCTATGAAAACAATAATTTTACTTAAATACACATAATTTCACTCTATATATCAAATATATTTGATATAAAATTTGAACTTCTATGTTATAACAAATATTATAATATTATATGTGATAAATTATTTTTTTTAAATTTTATTATAATTAACATTTTGAAAATATTAAAATAATAATTTTATCAGTTTACTTTAAATATATCTTGAAAAAAACAAAAGCACACTGCAAAACTCAAAACATTTAGAGTACTCAACATTTGTTTTTCATATCCCATATAAAGATCTCACGTGGCCAGACAGGACTGGTCATTCGTGACGATAGCCCTCCTCCTACCTGATTTCCTTTCCAAAAATATACCTATATGAAACACGTTACAATATTATCACACTCGTTTTGAGATGAAATGTGGTAAGCTGATTTGTATCACAGCTTAATCGTTTTACGAAATCACAGCACGAGATTCCAATGGGGCGACGAGGATGACGACCTACTGTCCTCACTCCACCACTATTTGCAATGGCTTTACCATCACATTTAACATCACATTTTTATTATGTTGTATATATAGATATATACTTTCAAATTCTGGAACCAAATAACTTTCATGATTGTGATTAGTTTTTCAAATTAAAGTATCGTTAAAGTTTTATAAGCCGTTGTTTTTAACGGGATTTTTTGAATGTTTTTTTTGGTGGTTTTTTCTGGTCAAAATCCGACAGTAATTTATTGGAATCGCAATTTAGATAGCTAGTTTCTGCACAATCAAAGTCTCCAAAGGTTTTTCCAGGGTGCTGAATCCAAATATGCAGTTAAAAAACCATTTTAACTGCATCAAATCAAAATTTAAACTCAATTTCTTCCGCCTGATTCCGTCACCCAAATCTCCAAAAAATCACATTATAGACAACTCCGTATTATAATAGTTCAAAAAAAGACACAGGACCATAAACTTTAAAAACTTGTAAATATTTTCAATAAAACATGCCAACGTTATAGCTGCTATTTTGGTCCATTTCTCCTGAGAGCCGGGACGGGCCATTCCCGGCAGGAAATATGCCGTCAACACACATAAAAGCACTCTGCTAGTGTGTATCATAAACAAGTTATTCCTAACTATTTCAGCATTCAATGGCTTGGCTTTGGAGCTTCTAAGATCTCAGTCAGTAAGCCACTTTGGTTTTCTACGAAGTTCATAATCTGGATAGTGAGAGCACTGAGGATGGGAGCACGCCCGGGAACCCAGTGAGCTCCCTTTCTAATTGCATTTCGCAGGTCTAGCCCGATCAGGATATTGAAAGCAGGTGCTCCTAATAAAATCCCCACTAATTCGGCATAGTCTTCCACGGCCAGGGAGGGCTCGTAAACTGCCTCCAGAGCTTCCATGACTAAGAACAACAGGAGGGAAGGCAACAATAGAGAGAGATACAAGAAAATAATCGATGGAGGGAAGGCAACCAGAGAAAATGATCGATGGTGGGAAGGCAATCAGAGAAAGATACAGGAAAATGATTGATGGGTTCAATTACAGTACAACGTGCCGATGTTGCCGCGACACAGATTATACGCGCAAATTCTAGCATCCCAAGGACATGTAAGAGCCCATCAATTATGGAACGTCTGCTTTTAATGTACAATTCTCATGACAATTTATTTCTTCTTTTGTAAATTTTATTCGCCGAGACGAATATAAACGCGTCTGTGACCGAGATAGTATTGGCCAAGAGGAGCGTACTCCATTTTTATCGTTGGCGTTAATGTAAAAGAAATTCATCACCTCTCAGAAACTGTATTTGCAATTCCCATAACATCTGATGGAATTGAAAGACACCATTGAAATTCCAAAAGGTAATCTTAAGGGTTTTTTGTCCGGAAAATTATAGAAATTTCAGTTATATTTTGATCAAATTTTGTATGAATTTTTTTCAATTTAAGTTATAGTTGTCAAATTTCAATATTTTGGGTGTTATAGTTTTCAAATTTCAATATCTTGGGTGTTTTGGGGTTTTGGATAATGCTGAATCTATTTCCATTATCAAACATAAGATTTAAACACAGGTAAAAAATTTTGAAATTATTTTGAATGATGCTAAATCTATTTCCATGAAACACTTCTGTGATAGAATTTTTTTAAACCCAAATTCCAATTCATGGTAAACTACCCCTTTCTGAATTAAGATTACTGGACCCCTTTCTGAATTAACATTACTCGAAGACAAAAGATAATTTCTTTTTTTTAAACAATGGTAAATTTATTTTATCATCCAATCAATAGTTGAAAAAGCTATCCTATCATCATTGATGGACTACTATTTGGAAATCAAATGTATGTTATCTCATCTCGATGGTCAAATCAATAGTGGAAATAGCCATTCTAACCAAGCCATTCTAACCATTAGTCGGGTTGATTTAACACTATTTTTTTATTTGGGAATAAAATTTTATATGAAAATTATATAACATTAATTTTGAATTAAAATTATTTGAATAAAATATATCTATATATATATTATAATTAAATAATTGAAAAATGGATCATAACTCAGTTGTATAATTAATAAAAATAACAATCCCAAGTATCATTATTTAACTGTTATTTAAAAACAACATTTTATTAAATCCAAAAATAGTTTTTCTCCTTTCTTTTATAATTGATTAACTGTTATTTGCAAACAATATTTTATTAAATCCCGAAAAATAGTTTTTATCCTTTTCAGCCTAATAAAAGATATTCGATGCTGCATAAACAGATATTATTTTATACTGGAACTCCAAATCATAAATCATAATTCCAGAATGATGGAACTCCACATTGTTGGGAGATGTGCACATAAGGGACGGGGCTAAATTAAGATACTTACAAAATGTAAGATATTTTATAAATTCTAAGAAAAGATACCGTAGTAAACTAACTTTTATAAAAGCGGAAATATTAACTCTTTTTTTTTCTTTGACGTAAAATAAATTCCAGAATGATTGAACTTCACATTGTCTGCAGAAGTGCACATACGGGAAGGTGCTAGACGCTTACAAAATGTATTTGTAAGATACTTTCATAAGTGGTAACAAAATAGCCCTTTAACTCTTCCTTTCGTTGAAGTAAAAGAGATTCGACATGGCTAAACATATATTTTGCACTCCACATGATTGACAGCACTCCATATGATCGACAATAACTGGAATTTATAGAGCCCGCGAACCATAATGTTTGAACTCATAATCATTAGTAACATAGTATCTTACAAGGTTAAAGGAAAAGAGAGGGTCTGAGATTTATTTCATAAGATTGGTTTTGGTTGTGTCAGTTGGTAGTTTGGTGGTGTAAGTTCGTAGTTTGGTGATGTCAACTAGTATTAATGAATGGGAGTTATTTCATAGCATTGGTTTTAGTGGGGTAAGTTAAATAGTTGATGTAAGGTGTGTTATATGGATAGCTTTTCAATGTTAAATGAAAAGGGACGGTTTTGGGAGTTTTTGGCAATGTATATGGGCTGAGTGTTTCAAGCTCATGTTTGTCGAGAGGTAAATCTTAGTAATGGATGTATAAACTATTTAAAATGTTGGTTTGGCATTTATTATATGAGGTGTTAGGGTTAGTCATTTCATTGAAATATGAAGGGGAGTTGGACGTAAAGGATCTACAATAGAGGTGGGCTCTATATTCAATAGTTTGTTCTTGGTTAATTACTTTTTCACCATAGAGAAAGTGGTAGTTTTATATAATTGATCATAAGAATAGTGAGATGAAGGTTTTCAAGATAGTGGACAGAAGGTTGATATAATAACAATTTGAAAAGGATGTATGATAATTGAAGTGTGTTGGCTCAATTGAGGAGTGTTGATAGTTGTAGATGGAACATTATTTGGATCTTTTGGTGAATGGTCATGGAAGCCATAATGAATTCTAGGTAGAAGAAAAAGAAAGAAGTGTGTAAATGAAAGAGTTTCCCTATCAAATTAGTTATCGAGGAAGGTAGTAAATATATGAAATGTTGCAATTCCCTCCCAAGCCCTTGTTGGTTGATTCCATGGTTGGAAAGTGGGAGAGGCCTCCTAGAAGGTGCTGGTAAAGGACAAGTTGCATCCTTAGTTAGGGTACATTCCACTCTTAGTGCTTTCTTAACGTACAAGCACCACACAGACCACTACATTTGTAAGTTGGTTTGGGAAAACTTAGCTTGATTTTCTCAAACTAGAATTAGATCTTCACATTGCTCATTTCATTGTTATCAACAACCTGTTAGCTCTTTTTCTAACCAATTTTTTTTCTTCAACCATTTCATGTGCAATTCAAACTTGCTCCACATCAAAAAATCCTCATTCACTACAGTTTCTATAGATGAGAACCTTCTTGTACACCTACATGCAAGAGTGAATATCTTTACGAGTGAGAGAATATTCTTAGCTCTTTTCACACCTCTTTGTGGGTGTCTAATATATCTCCTCAAATGCCTCTTTTCTATCCATTCAGGGATACCCCAAAATCTAGGGTAACTTATCTCCCTCTCCTCCTATATTTCTTATCCATTTGATTTCATGTGAAATATTTCAACTCCCAATCATATTAGAAGCTTTCCATTTGATCCATGAAGCCTCTATATGCACTTAACCCTTTCCTTATATGAGGCAATTGGATATAACCCAACTAGTTTCATAAATTTAATAGTTGGTCGTTCAACTACTAATCCCTTCCCATTAGTTAGTTTCTTGGGAAATTAATAATCTTGGATTCTTTAAATACTTGGATCAGCTAATTGATATACGAGTATGGATTCATTTCAATTGTCAACTTTGTACTATATACCCTTTATTGATCTCCCTCTCTCATGGGTTATCATGGTCCCTATGAGGCTCCACCTATTTATCATTTTTTTGGCATTTTACATCAAAATATAATTATAACTGTTGTTAATAGTTTTTGACCAATTCAACATTACATGCAATTTTAGAGAACATTAAAATAATCACTTTACAATATTAATGAGGGATTAAAGGCTAGTATTCTTCTCAAGGTTTTATGAAGACAAAAGGATTGACCTTGGAGAATACTACTATTAATATTTAAAATAAAGATAAAAATTGTACAACATTCATCGCAATAAATGAAGTTAAAAATTTAATGCTCTTTGGTTTCATCATCCTTTTTCTCATAGGGTTGATATGAATAATTAAAAAATTATAAATATAATTATAATAAAAGTTGAAAAATGAAAATACCAATATATTATATGTATCATTGATAATATTTATATTATTAATTACTTAAAATTCATTATATAATAAAATAATTTTCATATCAAATAAATATTTTTATCTTATTCTTTGAGTGATTTTGAAAATAATATCAACCATATTGAAAAGAAAAATAAAATCTGAAACATAGTTTCATATAGGTGTACATAATAAAAAAAAAATTAATGAATAGTCAGAACTATCTATACAGCTTAAAAAAATAACATGCATTGAAATGTAAACCTTCCCTGAATTTATACTCATAATCCGATATCTAAAATTTATTTTATCATTACGAGTCGCAAAATTTGTTGTGTCTCCGTATATATTTCGGGCCTTAACGATGATCAGACTGTGGCAACTGTATGTAAAATTAAAGATGTGTTGTGTGGCCCAACTGTATGTAAAATTAAATCCTTTTTCATTGCCTTTGCCTATTTGGAAGGGAATTTCGCATCTGTGTTTCAAAATTTTAGAAATATCATTCCCGTGAGATTTCGAAATATCTTGGCGTTCGATAATGATGATTGTTTATGAACCATCGGCCTCCATATCCATAGGCTGTGCTGTGTGATCCACCTGTATGTAAAATTAAAGGCTTTTTTATTGCCTTGAAGGGACTTTCGAATCTTTGTCTGAAAATTTTAGAAATATCATTCAGATTTATGAACACATTACATTGGTATTCGATAATGGTTATTTTTGACCCATCTGCCTCCATATCGACATTCTGTATGTTAATTATCAATTAAAAATCTGTCCTCCGCAAAGTTACATTATGTTCCAATTTCTTTACATACCTCCGCAATTTTTTTGACAACGTAAGATAATAAAAATGCAACTTCCCATGAAACCCAATAAACTATTTAATATTGCGATATTTCACCTAATTCTTTTTAGAATTTTTGAATGCCCTTGATTATATTTTTATTCTATAATATTTCTTTGAATGCTTTTTTTTTAATTCCTTTAATGCTTTTGTCCGTATGGCAAGAAAAGGACATCAAGCTAATTATAATTAATTCCACCAATATAATTGCGCCTTAGTTTATCTTTTATATTATTTTTTGATATATGTATTATTGTTATATATTTTATGTTTCAGAGTTGTTTAGAATTAGTAAGGAATTTATCGAATATACTATTTCGAGTATTGAATTTACATATACAAACAAAATTAATTTTAGAAAATTAAAATTTAATATATATATGTTTGTCAAATTCCAATAAATTTTTTCAAAAAGTGTAATATTAAAATAACACTACACTAAGCCACCTATATATATATTTTGGAGCAAGGAGCACAAATGTTCAAGATTCAAACTAAATAAACCGTGTAAAACCAGGTTTGTTCAAGATTCAAACTAAATAAACCGTGTAAAACCAGGTTTGTAAAGTTCTAGAGTCAGTTTCTTTAAGTGAATGTGAAATTTGATCTTTCAGTTAATGTGAAATTTGATGAAAATCACAACTCAAGTGTCTACCTTATTTTAATATAAAGTTATGTGTGTTATAAGCATTTGCTCCAAAGGACAAAATGATATTGATATGGATATTTGAGATGTACTTTTTTTACAAATTGGGAAAATCTAAGTTTTTTGAGATTATTTTCTCATAGTAAACTTTTCATTAGTCTTTACATGGGGGAGTGCCTTTAGGAGTGCAAAAGTAACCTTTTCTCTATTGGAGAAATTATGGATTGAAAATTATATTTCCAGCAAATTTAACTATTTATTTAGAGAATTTGGATTTATTTGGCCTTCAAATATAGGAATATAAAATTTAACTTGTACCTTGAAGGGGGTGACACATTCATATTGGTTTTTGGATGAAGATGCATCACCTATTCTTATTCACTGAAGGGTTTGGGAAAAAAGATCCATCATCTCATTCCTTCATCAATCAAGGGCTTCTTTTCTTCCGCCATGGGAGGTTGTTAAGGTCAGTGAGGATGTTCAAGAAAATGCTCAAGGAGTTCAAATCCTAACTCCTTATACCCCGATCTTGTTGGGAATATGCACAAAACAACAAAGAAAGCGAAAATTAATCAAATACCATTGCTCTAGATTTAAGAAGGAAATGAAATAAAATAGATATTTAAAATTAAACTATAAGGATACAACGAATCTAAACATCAATTAGTAATAGAGATGTTGAAATTGTTTACAAGGAGAATGAAAGCAACTAGCTCGAACGATGGTAGCTTATCTCTGAGAAGATATGTGATGGCTACACTGCTTTTCATTTACATTACAATGAGGCTCAAATTCCTTTTTATCATGATGAAACAATGAGAAACCCTAAACATCCAAAAAATTAGTCCTAAGAGGTGAAGTATGAAATGCTTATAGGCGACAATGGAGTAAGTTGGAAAGTCAGCTGCCCAAGGTTGTAACTTTGACAAAAACTCTTCATTTGGAATGCATAATAGCCTATTAGTAAGGACTATCCAAGTAGCACAACTTTTGACAATGAACATAAGTCAAAGACTCACATTCTCCCATTTCCCAAAAAAAACATCATTTAGGACCTCAAAATGGCTCAAGTTCACGACTTGAAACATGGAAATAAAAAATTTCCAAAATAAGAAAGTTATTCTACGAGCTAGTGAAATAAGTGGATGACCACATATATCCACATGGATTAGTCATTCACTAAGATTCTCACCATGTGGGTCACCCATCATCATTGTGTCAAAAAAGGAGATGACTTGGTGGATGTGTATTAATTACATTGTGTTAAACAAAAATACACTCAAGGATATGCACCCTTTACCTAATATATATGATCTAGTAGGTCGATTGCAGAAAAGCCAAATGCTTCAGAAAGTTCGAGGTAAAGAAAGCACATCATCACTCTTTGAGTTAGAGAAAAGCATACCTAGAAGAGTCCCTTCAAAAGTAGATGGGGTTTGTATGAGTGTTTACTTATGCCATCTAGCTTATGCAATGCATCAACTAAAATTATAAGGTTAATGAATTATATAATATACCCTTCTATAGATTCATTTTCTATTTCTTATTTCGATGATATATTGTTGTACAATGCTACTTGAGAGGAGCACATCTCACATTTGATGTAGGTGATAGACTCATTAAAGAAGCAGTAGCTAGTGCAAATCTCAAGAAGTGTGTTTTTGCACAACAACCTTGGGTTTATTTAGGATATGTGATAGGTGGAGAAGGGCTGAAGATAGATCCTTCCAATATGGATGCGATTGGAAAATGACAAGTTTATACTATTGTTTCTTAGCTCAGGAGTTTCATTGTGGCACCATAGTAAGGAGTAAATTCATATTCTCTATTAAATAGTAGCAACACCACTCCATGGTATAAAAGTGAGTGTATCACCATTATCGCTACTCCTCAATGATCCCTATACAATTTAATTATCATTCAACCTTTTATAAATTGTTTTTATATCATCTGTTCTCTCCACTATCTTTGGAGCCTTCATCTTACTATTCATATTTTCATTAAATATAGCAATACCAACTTCTCTATTATCAAAGAGAAATAAACCAAGCATATAATAGTGTATGTAGATCCCACCTCTACATCCTTTAGGTCCAACCACCCCTTCACATATCAGTGAAAGAACTAACCTAACACCTCAAATATTCCCAAAATCAACTTGACTAGATATCAAAACAACATTATGAATAGTTTATACATCCACTACTAGGGACTCTCCTCTCCACAAAAATGAATTTAAAATATTGATGTCAAGCCCATTGCCACAAGGTATTAAAACCTTCCATTGTTATGTAGCATTAGCAAACTATCGAGGTACCACCTTACCTTGAGAAATCAAAAACTTCATAAATATTTAACTATCTCTATCTCTAGTAAGTACTAGAAGATCGAGAGTCAATGGAAAAAATTCCCCATACAACCTTTGAATCATAATGCCCAATTCTTCATTAAAATTCCATTATTTTTAAAACCATATTAACACCGCACTTGAAAACATTGTTGTAAAATAAAAACTCTAGCAATATATTTTTCTCTTACTTCCCGCTATTTTTGGAAACTATGTTGAATCTATAATGTTATAATTAATTAGAGTTTATGCAGATAAACCTTTATGTATTGAAGAGGTGGCATACTCTTATCACAGTGAGTAAGACATATCCCTTACCGTTAAACCTATTAAATAAAATAACAAACATTTAGCAAAACTTACACCCAAATTAAAAAATAATAATAATGCTCACAACCATTAATGTATATCGACCAAACCCAAAATATATTAAAAAAATATTAGACTTACACAACCAAAAACTTTACCAATTTATGAACTAAATGCCGTACCTTCTCCTTTCCATCGACCTTCTAAGATACTAATCCCGTATACGAATATCTTTGCAATGATTAGGAGTTCAAACGTTATGATTCAAGGTCTCTATTAATTCCAGTTATTGTCGTTGATGTGGAGTGCAAATTATATGATTACCCATGCCGAATCTATTTTACTCCAACGAAAAGAAGACTTAATATTATTTTGTTATAATTTATTATATCTTACATTTTATAAGAATCTAGCCCCGTCCCGTACGTGCACATCACCGGCAATTTGGCGTTCAATCATTCTGCAATTATGATTTACAGCTGTTAAGTTTTTTTCGTGGCCATGAAATCCAAAAATATCCGTTTATACAGGATCGAATATCTTTCATCATGAAAAAGAGTAATATTACTCCCTTTAAAAAAATGTTTTCGTATCGTCTGCGAATATTTAGAAGTTCGCAATATTGTTGAAATAATTCCCATGGTACTTTATTACCTCTTGGAATAACACCTGGTGTCTGACCTTTCGATTGACCAGATGTTATCGAAATTGCAAATATAGTTTCTCATAGTTGAGAAATTTCTTTCGATTTAATGCCAAATAGGAAAATGGATTACGCCCCTTTAAAAAATTATATATCTCGGTCCCAGAAACGTTATCAGCGTTTTTAATGGACTACGGGAATATTATTCATACAATCGCAACGAAATTTTCATGAGATTTTCCAGCATGGTACATTAAAGATTAAAGCAGAAGTTCCATAATTGATGGAACTCTTACACCTCCTCGGGATGTTACAATTTATTAGGCAGTAATAAATACGTCGATTTGTTAATGGAGATTAAATAAGTGGATGCTGTATAGGTTTATTGTTGAATAATTACGTTGACAAAATTTAATGGCTTTCATTTAATGTTCATTGGTAAGTTACTTATTTTTAGCTATTTCTTTTTTTGTTTTTCAAATTCCTTTTTATGTATGGCAGTCATATCAACATGTTGATATAATGTTGAGAAATACAAGGGCAACTCCCATCGAAGCAATTGCTATGGTGAGGCTCATAAGATATCTAAAAATAATTGAGCAAATGGGAGTAGGTAGATGGCCTAATGTTATCTTCAATAAAGACATGAGTGAAAGAAAGAAAACATGGATGAACCAAAACTACATATGGATGCAAAAATGGAATATCTACCTCAATGCATGTGCCACAAATAGCAAGGACCTAAAGTATTTTGTTATGGAGAAGTTGCATAAATGGGTATTGGGAAAAGAGTTTGGTAAAAAGAAGAAGTGCTACATTAAGGAATTTAACCCTACCTGTGATCTACAACAAAAAGAGTTCATTGGAGCTAGCATTATGTGGAGGGCAAAGGTTCTTATTGCTCAATTAAGAGCCAACTCACATCAACTTCCGTTTCAAACATGACAATGGAAAAGGCGGTGTGAAACATGATAGTGTAAAAGGCCTAAAAAAGCTTGGGAAGAATAGGTGTGTACATATTTGCACGTTTGGAATTGGAAAAACATTTCATTTTTTAATGTGATGCATTCAAAGACATCAAAAAAAGTTATGGGAATATGAGAGCATTGGTTTCTTGTTTCTTGGCATTATCTTTGGAGTGAAGAGATTGTTAGAAAATTGGAGCAACTCATCATCAATTTGAATAAAAAAGAATTGAATTACAGAAAAACACTAATAATCCTATAAACTTTTTTTTAATCTTATCAACATTAAAATATCATTTCATTTATATAATATAATTAAAACCATCCATCATTCTTCTCCTATATCTCCATCTTGCGTTCCCTTTTGTTGTTTTGAGTCATGGCAGCTCCGGAGGCAGCTTCCGAGCCTCTGGCCGTTGAAGAAGGTGTTTTTAGTAGGAGCACTTGTATTAGTAAACCTTAGACCTACGAAAATGGAATTAAAAAGGGAGCTCACTAATAAATCTACCAGTCACGCAAATCTACCAATTACGCTTTTTTTCGTACTGAAAAAAATAAATATAGTATAATATAGCAATACACATAAATAACAATTCCTAAAGCATTTAATATTATATTATGATCCTGATGAAGTTTGAAACAGAACTGAAAAACTTTTGTAATATAGAAGCACTAAGCATTCCATGCAAGGGAAAATTAAATTAGGATGAATAGATTTATAACAAAATAGGAAAAATAAAATTCATAATTAAGGTAATAAAAATTATTAAAAAATTAAAAAATATATAATATATAAACCAGAAATTAAACTATTAAAAAAAAAAAATAGTAAATTAACTATTTAAAAAAGAAATAGAATATAACGTATATAATATAATATAAAAAACGAATAAGAATAAATAATTTAAAATAATAATTCAAAAAGGACCCACAAAAAACACGGAGCAATATTTATATTAGAGAAACATAAACAAAACATAAAAAAAAAAAATTCAATCTCAATGCAAATTTATTAATGGTATTTTATTTTTTTTATTGTTAATTAATAGAAACTATTTTTAGTTGATTTCCAGTTCTTTTCCTATTAAAATTATTATGGTATTTGATCATTTTTATATTTTTTTGGTTTTATGTTTGAAATGGTGATTATTTTTGGAAAGGAATGTGGTGTTTTTTTATGAACTTCTGGTGTCTAGTTTTATTAGTATGTTTAGTCAATTTTGAGGTGCATTTGCACTTATTATATGAAAATATGATTACTCTAGATTTTATGAGCTATCTCAATAAACTATGTTACTACTAAAACCTCAAAATGCTTTAGCATTTTCGGATTAATACCATAAAAGTAGGCTTCCCTCAATTACTTCAAGAAAATATCAAATAAACAATTAACTTCTGTGGAGGGACCATAGATTTTATCTCTATCAATACAAAAGTTAATATCACCACCATAATAATTTTTTTTACATAATAGGCTTCATATATGTTCATCAAATAATTTACCTTATTAGCACAAGACTCCTAAATGTTCAGAAAATGACCTATTTATCTAGGAGTAAAAAGATACTTCCAATCCCGAATGAAGAAGAGAAGAATGGAAGTTATAATAAGATCAAATCACATCCCTCATCAAATTATTGAAACTCGTAATTGCCCCATAGCATCTACATAAATGAATCTTATCCCCAAAACATTAAGTCCAATTCATAAATATCTTTACAATCTTCAACAAAAAAAATCTTTAAGTAATATAATATAAGGGTTTTGAGACTTACTGAGTCTCTTTAGGGATTTTTTAAATGACACTACCTAATCATTTACATTTGAACAAGACAAAAATTATGAGGAACCCTCATTGGGGAAATATATTGTCTAAGATGTATGAAAATATAATCTCACTTTCCAATCAAAACTTCAAAAAGAGTGTTTTATTTAAGTAATGCAAATGTTATATCTTCTATCTATACCAAAAACTTATTTCAATTTTTTTTTTTATAACAACCCAAATAACCTTCCAACTACTTGGCTTGCAACTATTGGAAACTACTATTACAAAATAAACCCCTACTCCAAGAGAGCATGAACCATCCTCAATCTTGGATTTTCTTACCCCCACCAAAAGGCTCAATGGAAAAGACAACCCCTACGACAAATATTTTATGTAAGATGTATGAAAATAGAATGTCAATTTCCAATAGAAACTTAAAAAAATTGTTTTTTATGTAATGCAAATGTTATATCTTCTATGTCTACCGAATTCTTATTTCCATTTTTTTATAAGAACCAAAATATCCTTCCAACCACTTTCACCATCTCTCAACTCTTTCCTAAATCTTAAAAGATATTTATTACATTCTACAATATACTCCTCCTTGTTAAGATTACTAACCTCATAACTCTCTTCACTTGGCTCAAAACTATTGGAAACTACTCTTACAAAATAAACCCCTACTCCAAGAGGACATGAACCATGCTCAATAATAGATTTTCTTACCCCCACCAAATTCCTCAATGGAAAATACAAGCCATACAAGTATCCCCAACAAAATTCATAATCCGATTTTATCTAGAAACCGAAGAAATGAATTGCAAATTTAATGAGGCTAGATCATTAATGAACTTACCAATTTCCATTTCTATATATCACTACCATCATGAAATTTCATTTTTAATAAATAAAAAATGACCATCTTGAAATTCCATCCCAAAATTCTCATGATTCATAAGAAGCTCCACTATACTTTTACTCTCTAATATATGCAACTCATTTTAAGCACTCAAAGAATTTTAGTTGTAAATAGAAGCCGTCAAAGTTTTAAGCTGTTGAAGTAAAATAAGGTTTTCCCCACAAACCACTTAGCATTTTCAAGCTCAAATTATTTTCCTAAAATGAATTTCATGGTCATAACCCATGTGTCCACACCTCTGACACCTAATGCAACTAAAAGGAACCCTTGATTTTTATAGAGGGTACAACAATATATAGTATCTTTTCTAAAAAAACATTTTAGTTAGAAATCATTTTCTTAAGTTGTCATATACAAATTGTTACTATATCCATAAAAAGCATGTGCACTCTTAGAAATGTCCCCAAATAATAACCAATCACCATAAAACACCCATTGATGATAGTACAATGGAAAGTTAGGGAAATACATTGAAACAAGAGTAATATCATACCTTTTAAAGCAAGATTGAAACAAAGGAATTCATTGTTTGAGCATAAGTGGAATTGAATCCCATTCTCAATGAACAACCATAACCTTCCTCAAATACTCTAAATATTTTAGTGGAAACCCTCACCAAGTTCTTGATAAAATGATATTTTTGGAATGCAACCTAACCAAGGACGCCACTCATCCTTTAACCACACCCTCCAAGAGGTTAATTTTCCTTTAACCACACCCTCTAAGAGGTGTCCCCCCCATTTCAAACATGGAATCAATGAACCAAATCTTGAGAGACCATCCAAACAGTTAAGGTATTCACTATCTTCATCAATAACTAATTTGATAGGGAAATTATTTATGTTTACAAACTTATTTATTTTTCCTCTATGTAGATTTATTATCACTAATATAGATTGGATCAATATATTCTTTTCCATCCATTTTAATGTTTTCAGATTACAGAAATTGGAGGAATCAACTCACAGTACCATTTTTACCGTTGGGATCCTGTTTGGAAAATTAGATTCTCAAATATTTTGATAGTAGTTCGAGGTATGAAACAAAATTTTTGTGGGTAAAACTTAGTTAGTTAATGTATGCACCTCTTTATGCTACTCTGAACACATATACCTTTCTAATGATGCAAAAATTGCCTCAATTTGAGTCCCTAAGAACTAATTATTTCACTTGGAAGATGACCTTCCTATTTTGACCATCATAATTTGAGAGGATGTCGCTTATGCTCCCATTATTCATGGAAACGAGGCTAGTCTTTTCACCAAGATGAAGGAAACTCTGGAAGAGTCTATATTGTAAGTATATTTAAGAGTTCATGGAGTCAAACAGAATGACTAGTAGGCTATTGGATTGTGTTATAATTGAGCCACTAGAAATAAATGAGGTTCCATTCTACTAGGGTGCATTTTGTTCCATAGATGCGCAAAGTAGTCAAGAGTGCATAGGGAGAGGTAAAACCAAGAATATTTTTGCATTGTAGTACTCGCATGCCCCATGTTTCACTTCTTTATAATTGCATCTATTTTCCATTCAGAAATAGAGAGAAGAAAATCCTCACCTTCTAGCTGGGTTTTCTCTCGAAACGGTTTCCCAGGTTACATCTTGTCTTAATTTATGATTTGTCAGTGTCACTTTCTTCTTCTCTATTTTCTGCATAATTGTAGTTTGCATACACAATAAACAATAAGATAGAAAGAAAAAAATCTAAGTAGAAATAAACCCTCATAGTGTAGATTTATGATTTTCATAATATTTGAGCAGATCTACTCTAACAAATTGTGTAGTCGAATATCCACGAAAATTTATAGATAAATCACTTCCATTTTCATTCTCCCAAAGCTCCAAATCATGTTCCCATATACCACTCCTTAATTGAGCCTACACACTTTAATTGTCATCCAACCCTTTATAAATTGTTGTTACATCATCTCTTCTCTCCAATATCTTGGAAGTGCAATTTTTTATTCCTACGATCCATTGAATATAGCACTACTAGCTTCTTTCTAGTTAAACATTAATTAGCCAAGCATATAGTATTGTATGCAGTTTCCATCTCTACATCCTAAGTCCAACCTCCACTTCACATAACAGTTAAACAAGCAATGTGACAACTCAAATATTCCCAAAATGAACTTGACCAAATGTTAAACATTGTGATTAGTTTATAAATCCAGTGATACAGACTCACCTCTCGACAAACATGATTTTGAAACCATAAGCTCCTCTCCACAAAGATGATTTTGAAACCATAAGCTCAAGCACATTGCCATGACCTACTAAAATATTCCCTTGCAATTTAACATTACAAAACTATATGCGTAACACCTTACCTCTAGACACCCAAGACCTAATAAATGTTTAAGTATCTCTAACAAGCACTCAAAAATTCCCCATACCAACTTTGAATCCTAAAACTTTTTTTCCTATAAAATTCCTTTTTTCCAATAAAATCCCTTCATTTTTTAAACCATATTGATACCCCACCTTAAAATTATTGTTGTAGTATAATAACTCTATTTCTATATCCTTACTTTCCATTTTTTTTTTTTAAATCAAGGTAAATATGCCCACTAATTTTTTCGAAATGATGGTGAATTTGTAACTAATTTGTTTTACTTTAGTCAACCTTTGACTTATTGGAGTAATATGAAGATCAAACCATATAAAATATCTATCTATCCCTCACTAGAATGGGTTCTATCCAAAGGGTTTCCTATTGTTATCGTAGTGGGCAAAACATATCTTTGGCAAAACATATCCTTTGCAAATAAACAAGGTAGATGGAAACAGAAACATATGCCTTGAAATTAAATTTGAGTTGAGTTGATAGAAGAATAAACAATAGTCCCACTAACTAAAAGCACCTTACCACCCATTTATCAACTAAACCCAAAATCTATTCCAAAATATTGAACTTACACCACCAAAACCAATCTTGTGAACTAAACTCGTACCTCTTATTTTCCGTCGACCTTCTAACATACATTGTGCGGTTCATGATCTCTACTAGGAATTCAAACATTGTGCTTGGTGGTCTCCGATAATTGCAGTTAGTTATTGTCATTCCCGTGGAGTGCAAAATATATGTATAGTCATGTCGAATATATTTTACCGAAACGAAAAGAAGAGTTCATATACACTTTTATAAAATTTAGTTTGATGGGGGCTATTTTGTTACCATTTATAAAATACCTTGGATTTTTATTTTCTAAATTCTAAAGGTATGGCACGGCCGCTATTGGGTATTTAAGAGTCGTAAGAATACATTTGGTCAACCTGAAATACATCTCTGCATTCTCATGGCATGGGCATGAACATAGATATTTAATGTGACTTTTCAGCGTTGACGTTACATCCATTACCATTTGGATGGTCATATGCCATGTATGAGAGATGGTCGGCTTGTTGCCGAACTTTCCGTCCACGTTGCGACTCGCCATACACCGTCAGAACGGACCAACGCAATTAAATCATTAAAGTATGGATCAGCGAGTATTAGTAATTTAAATTATGAATTTTCACAATGCGGCGCATAGCTACATGAACACTAGAGAGGCAGGATTTTTATTTTTATGGGTTGGATTTTTGTCAAACATAGTGCCCCTGTTTCAATGGCTCGGCTGCTTAGTCTGAAATGAACTCAGAGAACTCAGAATTTTGCTGAAGGAATTCTGTAGATAATACATGCATGTTATGGCATCTATGTATTACATGCTCGCATTATAGACTCGACTTCACTCGTTTCATTTTCATCGCAACTGTTGTGAGATGAAAAACTGTACCCTGTCTGCAGACACTGCCGTGAAGATTGGCCCATTGCTTCAATTTTGAGGACTTCATTTCCTGCTTCCGCAATAATGGAGGACAAGACTGAGTTCGTGGCAAGTGCTCTGGTTTCCTTCAACGGAAATACAGCACAAAGAACACTGACACCGTGGGAGCTATGAATGATGTGAACTGCTCCAATGGCAGGGTTTCACAAAAACAAACTGCAGATTTCAACAAATGTATTCGCTGTTTTGGAAACAAAGAGAACAGGCAGATAAGAATTGAAAGAAAAGATGGCAGGGGAGATATAGATACAGGAATGAGGTAAACCGGTTTTTTATTCTGCTTTTCGTATTTATCTATTTGGAAACGAGATATTTATGGGGGTTTTGGGAATTTTTAGATATTTTATTTGGGGATCCAGCTGGAATGCACATGAATCCACCACATGTATGTCAGCTCGGTAGCTCTGGCAACACGAATATTCAAAATTTATAGCTTGTACATATTATTCAGGTTAAACTGTGAAAAATATTTTTCTTGAAGTTTTATGAGTCACTATTATTTTTTGTTGTTTTGATAAATTAAACGGAACCAATTTATAGCAAATATACTGAAAATTTATGGAGATATTGACATATTGTCGTTTCTTACGATCTACTTTTTTTATTTTTTGGTAAATTAAACAGAACCAATTTATAGCAAATATACTGAAAAGTGATGGAGATTACGACGAGTTTGTCCACACCTGGTTCAACGAAGAATTATTTCCAATGCCAGCCCAAAATCATTGTGATGCTCAGCTGTATAAGGGATTGCGCGATTTTACTTTGGAAGTAGTTTTGGAAAGGCAAATGTACAGGGTGGATGGTATGCTGATACATATACACAAGTAATTAGACGTATGCTGCCATGTTTGAAGTCAGTGATTTATGTCTTTTTATTGACTAGAGACATTCACGGGTAAAGAAAAGATGTTTGAAGTACGCTTTCATCATTTATCATGGCCATGGCCCCACTTATACGGCAATTTCGGATTTATCCCCACTTGACTAATGATAATTTATACACTTTCTTTTTTCAGAACGAAAAAAACTGTATTATATAAGAAATATAACGGCAGTATATTATATTATAATTTATACACACTTTCTTCACATGATCTGTGCCTGATTCTCCATTCTCTGTATTCTTTCCATTATTTCACATGTAATCATTACCGCACTTGATACCCCAATTTCAAGTGGTCTTATCTTTCTTTCCTCACATTATTATTTCCCAAAGAATCAAATTTGAATGTAAGGTTTAGCCACAGGAATGGAATTTGAATGGAAGATTTATAGTTCAATTTGAAATTAACCTTATATTTCCTAATAGAAATCATATTTGAATGGAAGAATTATAGTTTAAATTAAGGTTTACATTTAGTTTTTAATTTGATTTTTCAATATTGATAAATTAAAATAAGTGGTTATCTTTGTATTATGAAAAATATTTTTAAATTTTATATATGTTTCACATATCATATTTTTTTTCACTGTATTAAGTTGTGTCAAGTTATGTAAATATTAAAGAGGGAATTTTATCGTAAACCAAAATTTTAAGTACATGTAGCTGGGACTAATTCTCCATTATTACAATCTATATGATATACAGTAAATTTAATTGTATCATTTATATTTTATATATGAATCATATTGAGGGAATTCAATTGAACCACTTTCTTATAATGTATATATGAATCATAAAAAAAAATAATAGACTAATTACTTTTTCATTTCATAAACATCATGCTTCATATAGTAAAATTAGTTTTCTTCTTACATCATAAATATCCGAATTATCCAAAAAAACTTAAACAAAAAGTCATACTGCTGTAATCATGTATATATATACTATATATAAGTATTATATAAATTTATTAGAAATATCATGCTTCTAAAGAGACATTAAAAATTCCATAACATTGCCTATAAAAAAATACAATTCACACAACTACTTTTAAAAAAATTAACTTCCAAAAACTTTTCCATAAGAAATTCATTTAAACCAATTAATCACTAATCACCAAACATGTAAATTGATTGATGCATACACCCGTTAATCTCTCTCTCTCTCTCTCTCTTTATACTATATTATATAACTCAATTCTAGTGCACGAGCTAGCCTCAACGTTGGACGGAACAATCTAACACTAACTGTAATTTTGCATATGAGTAATGAAGTTTACTTCCTTGTGAACATAAAGGAGGAACAACAATCAGAGATGCTATCTCTAGCCCCTTCGTCTTTTTGGGATATGTCTTCTGATAATCTGGGAAGAGGGTAAGAGTTATAGAATATTGCTATGCCTTTAATATTTAGTTACTTATTTGGTCTTTTATATTTGAGATAGAATAATGCCACCTTTTAATTTGGAAATTGTCTGCAAATTCAAATGAGAATGTACGAAACAGAGAACAATGTTTCATCTTTGGATAAGGTTAATATTACCATTTCTATGCCTTTAATTTTAAATGACTTGTTTGGTATCTTTTATATTTATTTTTTTTGAGATAGGATAATGTCATTTTTTAACTTTAAAATTGATAATTAGGTGAAATTGGTTGTGTCCGTGGAAGTTCCCAACAACGCCTAATTTAACAGCTATTCAATGCTGTTGATTTTTTTCTTCCTATCTTGCTACTAATTGCAATTGTTGTTTGTGCAAAGATGTTTTCGAATTTGAATACAAATCACTATAAATTTCTTTTAATTTTTTTCTCTTTATTAAGTGTTGATTGCAATTGTAGTCATTTATGAACTGCTGATTGCACTTGTATTCATTTAAGAAGTTTTGATTCCCATGGTTGTTTGTGTATAGATGTTTTAGAATTTGAATAGAAAGCACTATAAATATATTTTAATTTTTTTATTTATGAAGTGCTGAGAGTTATGGATCAAATATATCAAGATGTAAATCTTTTTTAAATGTAAAATATGAAGAAGGAGCTTTTGTATTTAAAGAGATTTGATTTCTCTAAATTTTTGGTAAATCCTAAAATCTAGCCTAATTTTCAACAACATAATAATAAA